>CABFOV010003914.1:37946-50526 GCA_902141375.1 Timema poppense | reverse complement strand
GAAAGGGAGAAAGAGGGTAAGCGACCATCTCAGTTAATTTCAGCGAGAACTAAATCGTTAGCAACACAAGTCTCGTTGAGTAATAGTTACACAGCCACCCGCTAGAGCTCTCAGTACATGTTTTAGTTTAACCCCCCCCACACAGATGTTGAACGGGAGCCGCAGAGGTAATATAACGACAAACGGGATAAGGAATACGGGCCTAACTCCATATTTCTTCTCAGATCACCACCCATTTGAAAGGAGTTATTGAAGCATAACATAATATATTTAATATTAACCTTTTTTCTAAACTTATAGGTCACAGTAAAGAACACACTGAACGTCACTTGTTTTCACTTTCTCAAGCCACCGTACAATACATATCGTGTGTTTAAGGATTTATGACACTTGACCAAAACAAACTAGCAATAAGGAACACATTTCTTACAAGATTTTCCCGGCCTTAGCTACAGTTTTTTTTAAGATAGAGAAAGCGATCTAATTTCGTAGAAAGAATGGATTATTTTCCAGCGTTATCACACAGCACCACTCTATACGGGAATGGGATTTCAAAAGTATCGAGAGCACTAAAACAATCTTGACAACTTTCTTAAAATGTTATTTTGTGGCCCTTAAGAAAAATGTTAACCTTTAAGAAAAATAATAACCATAAATTCAAAACACAGCCACCATCTTCAACCTCCTTCATCCTTTCACTTGATAAACTTCTACCAAATGTTAGTTCCAGATCATCCACACTGCAATCTGGACCATGCACCACATCTTCCTGTTCTGATATATATGTATATTTTATTATGATGAATCACTTTAAAAAAAATTAAATCAATTCCCTTTTTAAAAAAATTATCCCCATTACCTGTTCAGGTTGTATGCATATATAATAAATTAATAATCACTTTGGTGTGTTAATCACAACTTGTGAACGTGGAGAATGCCAGGCCTCCACTGTGGTTCGGATTCCACGTTAAACTGTAGGTCCTCCATTTCATCTCACAATCACACTAACATTACACACTAGCGTAAGTGCGTATAAACCGAACGGGTAGTAAGACGCGGTAATAATAATAATAATAATAATCACTCTAATGGGGTAAGGATGAGGAAGGAAGCATTTTAGAGGTAATCCACTCGCATTTGTGTGGAAGAAGAGTGAGGAACCACTTAGGAAAACCCACCCTCAGTAGACCCGACTGGGATTCAAACCCCAATCTCCCCGTCCTCAGTAGGCCAGTCCAACATGAGATTGACGCCTTAGGCTATTCGGCCATTGAGTCTGGTAATATTACTATGAAATTTAAACTATACTTAGTAACCAGATAATAGCCGAAACAGTGTATACAACTGTATATTTGTCTGATGGAAAGGTGTAAACTTTTAAGTAGATGCTGAAATGCTGACCTTATTTTTGATCTCATAATGAAATTTCTCTAGATCTAAAGAATTCAAATCAT
Source organism: Timema poppense (assembly GCA_902141375.1). Taxonomy (NCBI): domain Eukaryota; kingdom Metazoa; phylum Arthropoda; class Insecta; order Phasmatodea; family Timematidae; genus Timema; species Timema poppense. Next base: position 49,072 of record CABFOV010003914.1, on the reverse strand, counting down.
TAAAATAATCATAAATGTTTTTGAGAATTTTTTGGTTGAAAAAAATCCCTAATTGGTTTGAACTGGAGTATATTTATGTTTCTAATCTCAAAACTGCGACATTTCACTTTTTAATAGGCGTTTTATTTGTGAACCCTAAACTGTGATTTTTTTTTGCATATATTTTGAATATACTGGTATTTCTGGAACGCTATTTCAGTGCCACGGCTATTCACGACTATCCACTACGGTTATGGTGGCCTATGTACTTCTTTTTTTCAGAATAAAAATGTCTTATACTCTGATTTACTGTTGTCCAACAATACTGGCTATAGTATGCTTTTAAACAAATTGCTTCCAAAAGTACTTTTTTGTTTGTTAGAGAAATTAATATTTTAATTGAACTTTAAGGAACTTTCACCTTAAGTTTTTTTTAGAAATCCTATTTACAATTAATAATATATGCCAAATCTATCTACACGTACTTTTATAGCTTAAGTTCCCATTTAATATGCAATATTACATAAATTCCCATGAAAAGAGGAGAAAGTACGAAGGTTTAGTTTTCTTGATATTATATATTTTTCCCTAGAATGATTGTTTTGCTTTCAATGTTGTGTATTATTATAACCTTTGTACTAAAGTATTGTATTGAAGTGATTAGCAACCGACTTCTTAAATTTAGTGAAAGTAAAAAATATATTAAAATATAAATGTATTTGTGTTTCTGTTCTAAAAGCGTTTTTATTGAAAGTGATATTTGTTCCTTGAAATGGACAGTGAAAATAATGCTATTTCAGGTATTATTTACTTGATGTAACTCAGTGTGACCTTGAATTGGCAATTAGAAGGCAGTTTTAATTAATAGTGTTGTGTTTAAACAATTTTGTATCCATAGATTCTCTAGTTCTCCTTTTTTTCCACATAGACAAATATACAAAATATATACACACTAAATAAATATCCGACTTCCTTTATCTATTAAAATATACCACTGAGTGTAAAATGGCATATGGCATAGTTTTTTAAGTTAATACATTAAATTTATTCAACAAATATAGGTTGAAATTTTTTTAGCCAAATTTTATTTTAAACTTAAGATACAAGAGAGTCTATATCACGGAATACAATAAACAAATAGTAATAATTATACTTCATTAAAATAAGTACATTAATTTTGTATGGTCATTTTCATGAAAACTTATTGGAAACAAATTAATAAACTCTTACTATATTTTAATTTAATTAATTAATAATCATTTTGAAGTGAAAATTTCCATTTTATTACCGAGAATGGTTATCCAAATATACGTAACCTACTCTGCCAACCAAATACATGACCTTAAAGATTTTATTGATACTTTCTTAAAGACAAAATTGCCCATATGCTGCTACGGAAATAAGGTTGTTTCCAACACGCTAATACTTGGCATAGTATGAAGGAGAGAATAGACGCTAAATGTTGAACTCGTGTATGATCTCGTAGAAACAATGTGTATACTAGTAGAAACAGGGGTAGTAAGGGGAGCGGGGAGGTTACTCCTACCCTCTTTTCTTGCCTGATGAGGTCAACGTTGTTACAGGAAAAGGTGGGGGTAAGAGGGGTTGAAATGGAGTTCCACAGTGGATGGAAGTAGATTAGAATGTGACCCTAGGGGAAGGAGACATGCTTTGCCAGGCGAGGAAGAATCCATCATCAGAATCCCCACTTGAGAGGTGCGGTCGCGTCTGCTCTTCGTCTACCCCGTGGAGGTCCATTACTCGGGGGGTGAAGGGATAGTAACCCCCTTATCCTCCTCCCCCTCCCCATAGGGCACCCTCTTGGTACCGTTCTACTCTTGGTTGGTATATTTCCCTAGTCCCTTATTTAATCTCCAGGAAGGTCCATTAATACGCGGCGAGGTGTCTGATGTATTACGTTTCTCTGCTCTTGGCCGGCCTTGCTGGAAGTCTACTTTGTGCCTTCAAGGGGAAAACATATGACGTTTTTCATTTTATTTTCAACGTAAAGTCAATCCGTGAAGGCCTTTATCTAGTGTGATCATAGTTTGTTTGTTTTTCGAGTTCAGTATTGTTTGTGTTAGAGGTGATGTTATGTTGTCCGACAGAACAAGCGGTAGTACACTCATAGGTACTGGATTTCAACCAACTACTTCCTTGTTTAAATTACTTAGATAAAATAGTATTTTTATTTGAACATTGCTAGCGCAAGGAACTTCCCTCTTGTGCATTCATTTTACTATTAGCTGCGTTTACAAGTTTAAGTTACCAAAAACTATGTACTCTTACAGTGAAAATTAAAGTTCTTATCTAATATGAGGGTTGTATTAATGGAAAGGGTAGAGAAATACACCTTTCAGAAAGATCATACTATCTAAACCATTGTTTTCCTGCGTTTTACGTTTTTGTTACATACAACTCTCAAAGAGATGTCTTGATATCACATATTTGCTTGATTTTAATGTTACATATTCTTAGAACTTTTGTACTGAGGTATAGAAGTGATTTTTAACCATTATCCAAAGTTTATTTATAATTATTAATGGAAATAAAAAAATAATTACGATCTTTATTCAAACATGTGTAAAAACAAAGCCTTTATTTACATTAATATCTGTTCCTTGAAATTGACGATGAAATTAATGGTCTGTTATAGTTGATATAACTTGATGCTAACACCCTTTTCAAGCTTTGATCAACAGTTTTGTTTCTCAACTTTTTTTCTCTACCTTAATTATTTTTACTCTCTCTAATCTAGTTCTCCTTTATTTTTCTGTAACATATAAATGGCAAGTTTGATATAATTTTGTCCTGCTTGAAAAAATATATATAATCACCATAGCTATATCTTATTATTTCACACAATATATGGGCACTGCATTCGCGAGTCAAAGCTAAACAACATTGACATGTCAGCAAACACATACAGCATAACAACGAAACCAAAACAGCCCTTAGCCCTTTTTACCGTATTATAATTTGGTTTAAGTTAAATTAATCCATGCTAAAAATATGTTACAAAGTTCTCCCCTTTCCATATATTGGCTATCCATTATACCAACTGTGGTTCATTATTTAATACGTGCACTTTAGGAACAAAATAATTATTATATCAGCACACGACATTTAAACTAGGTTAAATCTAAAACAGACACAACACCAAGCCCCCGGCCATTATTTTTTCACGGTGAAAGGTGAAACCCATATTTCCCCAATGGTTATACCGGGAATCAAACCTGATACCCTTAGCTCACTAGACAAACATGCTACCGACTGAGATAAGGTGTACTACTGTGCTTTGGTTAATTTTTTTTCTTTCATGGGTTTTCTTAACACCATTCATCTACACACAGATGTTGACATTTTTACTTGGTTAACTGTAAATCAAATAAATTATTAATAAATTAAACAATACTCAATAATATTCATTTTTAATTAAATAAATTAACGGATCCCACATTTTTATTTGCATTAGGGATTGTATTTACATTCGAGCTGCTCCTATTTAAAAAACAATTAGAGTACAACTTGATTGTTTAATTGGGATAGGGAGGTAGGCTTAGATGGTGTTAACTTTTTTGTACGACATAGCTAAAGAGTTTTCCTTATTATTATTATTATTATTATTATCATTATTTCAGTCTGTTAGAAATTACAGAAACAGAAATTAATATTTTAAAACGGATTATATGAAAGTAGTTTTATTAACTTTTGTAATAATTTGTCAAATGTACCTTTCAGAAAATACATATTTATTTGCTAGAATTTATGTCATATTACAATAGATCTATCAAATAATATTATTCTACGTGATTTTACTGATACTATCAAAACTAACATTTCAAGATTGTATGACTTGACGTATGAATTTATAAAATAAGTTTTAGTAACTTTCAGATATATACCCTTTCTAAACTAGCAATTAGCGCTACAATATCCTCATTCCAGTTTTCATTGAAAGGTTCTTATCTGACACCTGAAAAAGTTACTTTATCTACTCTTACTTATTCATACGTCAAGGTATGTGATCTGCAGCTATCACTTTTGATATATGTTATCAATAACGTTATTAATATAGTGAAATGTTTGCAATATTGACCGCAAAAAATATGCATTTACCAACTTAAAGTCCCTTCTTACGACAAAGCGACTGTACCTTTCCTATGATAGGTACAATGACCTTTGATAGGATGCATACCCCGTTTCCGGTGAAAACTTACATTCTTACCTTAATGGGCTCCATTATGGCCCTATCATATAAGTTTCACCATAGTGTAAATAAGTGAGGTAAGCCTGATAACGAAGTGTACATCTAGTTTACCCTGGAAGGTAGCGGCCTTTCCTTGACTGGACCACACCGTGACTCTATCTTCTCAGCTGCACCATAGTTGAAACAAGCGAGGTAAGCTTGCTAACATTTCAAGATAAGCCGAGAGTACGTACGTAGCTATCCTAATCGTCTTATAAACATCTATCAGATGGAGTTTTTTCCCACAAGTTCATAAAGTACGGGACCCCTCTCCACCGTAGAATACCAGTTGAATGTCAGTCCTCAACCGACCACTCTAAGTAATGAATGGTGATGCCCACATTATCGGCTATCCCTTTCCCCCTTCGTGGGTGAAATAATACATGAGCCGCATAACAGCCTTCCGCCTGCATCTGCACTAGACGTGTTTTCCATGATTACTTACACACAGATGGGTTAAGAGAGTGGGGATTTAGAGAGGTATATATGTTTGAAAAATCACATTTTGGATTAGGTCTTAATGGTAACAGCGTGACAACAAGAAGTCCCGTCTTTTTTTTTTTCACTTTGCCTTCCGCCGCTATCGCCCGTTTAAGGGTGGGTTGGCGTCATGTCCAATCATCTGCGTTGCGTTGCCTTTCTCTTGATACAGACACACCATTTACATCTTCTTCTTTTTATTATTATTTCTGTCATATCTAAATTTACTAAGATAAAAGCGTCCCTTGCTGCTACTTACGGGACTAGTGTCACGTGTTTCAACACTTGAAAATTAGTATTTATTACCCGTGAAAGTTGTTCAACTAAAAGAACTCGGTTCTGTTAATGACCACTTAGATGGACGGTAATATTGTAATATGGGCTTGAAGTCACACTCACATAAGGTATAGAAAACTTAAATAACGAATTAGACCTATATAATATTTTTAAATGTACGATAAGCTACGTTTAAATAGTTAAATATCAATTTCTATAGGAAAAACCTTATCTGACAGCTAGAAAAGTTACTCCATCGACTAAACATAAATACGATAAATTGACTATTATATTAAAATATGTCTCATTTTCCCCTTAAAAAAATATAAGACCAATATTTCTATAAAGCCATTTAATATTAATGATTACAGTTTTTTTCCACATAATATATATCACATGTGTAAGCTATCCAGGCTGTCCCAAAAACTACATTCCGAATGACTCCACATTTGAACCATTAAATACTTATGCGTCTTTTGTTTCATTCATTAGAGCTATAGAAGATGCAGGCGTGCAAAATGCATTCAGAAAGAGTAGACGGTTATGGTGAATTCAGTTGAACCACAGAAAATGCGGATGTGCTAGGTGCATTAATTTGGGTAATTATAAAAGCTGATGGATCATATACATCTACATCAATCATATTTATAAGACCCTTTGGTTTGTAGTATAAAATATCAGCAGGTTCAAACTCTTCTATGGGAATTTTTCCAGATTTAAAGAAAACCTGCCTGCTGCTCTAAAATCAAATTGCGCTTTCTCCATTAATCATAAAATATGTGGTCAGTTTATGTAATGGAGTAAAACAACGCACAATTAGGTTAATTTGACGTACTTGGCAATTGTTCATCAAACTACCTCAGTATGTATACTTGTATAGTTTGTAAAAAATGAACCTCACCCACACATCTATTCCCCTATATTATAGACAGGGCCTATTTAAAAATGATTTGGTCTCTGTATGTCCCTCTTTAACTCAAAAACTACTTGACCGATTGTGCCGGAATCTCGCATGGCCATAGCTTGAACGTCCAGTTAACACACAGGCTATATATTTTCTATTAAAATTCAATAAAATTGATGTTAACATATTTTATCTTAAACCACAGGATCAATGTTGTATTCTCCTATTGGTTGTTTAATTAATTTTTACTTTATAATATCAAGAGAAAGTATTGTGATCGTGAAAAAATCCCATCTTAAGATTATGAAATTTTTGTGTTTTGAAGAACACGACCTTACCCCCTAGCCCCCTTCCCCCAAATAAGATTTTACAATTTTGTATCTCACCGTGTATGTCTGTTTATCTATCTATCCCTGACCATGGATTAAAAACGGTTTGATGGAATTTGTTCAAACTTAATATTTAGATTTTATAGGGCTATACAAAAAACTTTTTTTCCACCCTAGCCCTTTAGTTAAAAGTAGTTTACTGAGAAGAAGTTTTTTTTAAACCCAAATTTTTTGAAAGTGTATAGCTAGGATTTGTTTTAAATGACAAATATCATTATATAATTGGTTTTTGGGCGAATATTCGTTGAAGGGTAGTTTACTCATAGTTGATTTTTCAAAAACCTGAAATGTTTTACAATTGGCTCTCACGATTTGTTTTAAAATGCTTATTTTGAATGTGTTTGACATGACAAATAACCTTGCATACTTGTTTTGGGGGTAAAAACTCATTTATGGGTATGAATATTTCGTCATATAGACTTTAAACTGTTATTATGTAACTTTAATTAATTTTAACTTTCTAACAACCATTTATACTGTGCAATTCTTTTTATTTTCTAATACCAACAGGCAAGATTTCAAATATAGTGCACAGAGAAGCTACAACTTAATCTTCAAAATAAATGTCTGCCTTTAAAACACGTTCTGATTATATTTCCATTTTGGATACTTTCGAGTTTTGTAACACAATTTAAACAAATAAATAGTTAATACATATATAAACAAAATGTAATATTAAGTTACGTTTTCTTATGGTTAATTTTATATACTAAAAATAAAAAGTTAATGTATAGATTCCCCATGCGAAGAACGGGTACACCAGCTAGTATTTTAATAAAATTAAATAATTGCATGTGTGTTATGTTCGTAAATCCGAGATATTTCAAAATATTCAAATTATTTAAAGTAGAATTAAAAATAATAATTGTACTTCTTAAAGTGTTAAATTTGGCATTTTAAATGAAAATACTACAAAATAACTTTCACTCCGTACAACATCTAAATATTGATTGATTTTGTTGTCATTCTGCGATGTGAACCATATCATCCACTATATCAATAGCTCAAATACAACACTGCGTCATTTTTCCCACTGCTTCATATTACCCTACTCTCCCCTACTCAAATATACCAAGTTAATTATGCTGATGTGCTAGGTATGTGGAAGGTTTGATTTAGAGAAGGTGTAACAGTACTTGCTTGGAGGGAGAGTGGAGATATATTTAGAAAAAGACTTCAGTAAACCTGATTGGGCTTAAAGCCCGATGTCTTCATCATCAGCAATCCAGTATATTGGGAAATTGATGCCACTCAACCACCGAAGTACGTAACATATGAGTATGTAGGCTAAATCCTTAGTTCAAGTTAGAACAATAATACCACTATAAAATAATAATTTATCATTTGTATACTTATAGCATTGAGTTCTTCTATGTCAACAAACTGAAGGATGATTTGATGTGATTTTTATCAATCAGAAACTGGGTATAGCCCTTCAGCTGGCTATTGCTGATGTTGAGCACTAGTTCTATAATAGTGGACATTGACCCTTTTTACAATTTGGCAAGAGAATCTAACATACCTTCCCTCCAATCCTTGATAAAGTTCTACCCATGTGATACTAATCCTCTAAAATACACTACACCCATTTCCTTCTCACAAATCTCGACATTTGTTTCATCCCAAAGCCCTGACCGAATAGCTTCCCATGTTCACGAGGAAGTTTCTCAGAGACTGGAGTCTTTTATGATACCACCCTTTGGCCATTCTACGACGAGAGAGGACGCCACCGGTTCTATAAACCGCATCTATTTGCCGCTGACCGCTGTATCACTTAGATACCAGTCATTAATATCAATTGTCTGCCATCCCGGGCGCAAGGTCTGCTATCCTCTAGGGGTGACGTCATTTAGTTCGGTAGTAGCTTTTGGGCGGGACCCGATCATTTATCTCAGTTTCTGTGTGTGCGGTCGTATCCAGGATCCTCGTCTGCACTTTTGGTCAAACCCTTCCACCCCCACCCCGCCTAACCCCGTTCCAACCTTTTCCCTGTCTCCCCAAACTTCCCAATTCCCTTCGCCTTGCCCTCAAACATTAATACCAATTGCTCCTCCTGTCTGGTTCCTATGATCTTCATCATTGATTCCCACAGGGGGTTTGATTCACTCTAGGGTCGAACGCTCACTGATATTTTCTTTTTATCTGGTAATATATTTGATCTTGCAGTTACATTTATTTAAAATGTTTTAAAGTCTTAATATTTAAATTTATTAAACTATTGTAATCTCAAACATAAAAAAGGTAAAAAATAAAAATAATAAAGAAATGTAAACATTTAAAAAATGCATTCATTATAGCATGCATTATTATTATTACTAGGTGTTCTGTCTACGACAGGTCAATCCTTTTGTCAGTGAATTGCCAATGCACCCTGTCCTCTTTCTACTCCTTCATTTCCCAGAATTTTCTTCTTTGCTCCGATTCATCCAATATTTGAATCCTTCTCCTTCCCAAGCTCCTCTTTCCCTCAACCTTGCCTTCTATGACATCCAGACGACATTTCTTCCTCAGTTAAGTGTTAAATTAATATTGTCTGGTTGTTAAGTTTGTTCTCTACGTTGGAGCTTAACTTACTTATATCCACTTCAGTGGCCGCATGGTCTAAGGTGGTGGTTCTTAACCTTTTATTACTCGTGGCCCCCTAAATATTATAAAATATTTTCATGGCCCTTAGTTTTTACTAACATATTATTAAGATTCATTTCAAAATAGTGCCTTTAGTTACTGATTGAAATATAAAACATATTAACTTACCTGAATGTGTTTGATGGGAGCTCTGCTGTTGAAAACTTTCCACTAATTTGTCTATCCTTGTTTAAATTGTATTATCTAATGCTTTTCGCATGCAGGAGTTGATTCGGAGTCGATTTCACTGCTTCGATTTAATATTTATCATTGTGAAATATCCCTTTTCACATAAATAGGTAGAAACAAAGGCAGCAAATTTTGAATGGCGATAGTAAACAGATGGGGCTTATATGTACAATCCATGATTTCTATTACACGTGCTACCCCTCCCCTCCATTACCCCAGAAAATCGAGGGTACTTTACTTACATGCTTGCGATCATAGAATTCTTTCTTCCAAAACCTAAAATTGAAAATAATTGACTTCTGTGATAATCAAATAACATTTTAAATTATTTTTCTGACGCCCCCCAAAAAACCTTTTGAGGCCCCCCGGTTAAGAATCGCTGGTCTAAGGCACTACCCACTCAGTAGACTAAACTGCCAATGACGGGGAGATCAAGGTTCAAATCTCAGTCGGATGTATTAAGGTTTAAAAAAAAATTATTTTCTACTCTCCCTCCACGCTAATTCAGCTACACTTCCACTAAATATAATCTTCCTCATCACTAAAATCATTGGCGCAACTAGTACATAAGCGTAAAACCGGAACGAGTATTAAGATGCGGGGTTGAAAAAACTTACTTACTTACTCTATGGCATTGGGAACTCGAAAGTTCATGACAAAATACGCCACCTATCCCTATCTTGAGCTAGTTCTATCCAGTCCACCTTATTATATTCTATTCCTATCTTGAACTAGTTCTATTCAGTCCATCTCATTACACCCTATCTCTTTCAGGTCCATTCTAACGTTATCCTACCAACTGCGTCCAAGTCTTTCCAAAAGTCTCTTCCCATTGGGTTTGTCAGTCAACACTCTGAAAACTATTCTAGATTTTCTAATTCACACTGCATGTCCTTCCCACCGTAATCTAAGACACTTGATTATCCTCTTGTGATGAGTACAGTATATGTACCTCATCACCATGTAATCTCCTCCACTCCCCAGTAGCTTCATCCCTTTTTGAACCAAATATCTTGTTTTCGAACATCATTATTTCGTTTTCGTCATGTAATGCTATAGTATAGATCTCTTTTCTCACCCATATAGAACAACCGGTAAAATAAATGTTTTGTATATTCTCAATTTTATATTTTGTTATAGTAGACAAGATGTCAACAACATAAGGACCAAGTATTAGCATACATTTCCCGACTGTATTCGTTTAATAATTTCCAATCTTACATCGTTATTGCTAGTTAAAGTAGTTACTAAATATTTAAACCAATTAACCCTGTTAAATAAAAGTTGCTCAAAGTAATCTCTAAATTGTCGTCCTCAATCTGTGTTTTTTTATGTGATCATATATATATATATATATTCTTAGGTTTTTCTAACTAGTTTCTAATAAACTGTATGCATTTCTTACAGCACCTTCCTTAATATTGTCCAACAAAGTTAGATCATCTGCATATCCTAATAGCTGTGTTGTACCGTTTAGTGTCAACCTTTCCCTACTCTCTTGCATTACCCTAATAGCATGAAGGTGAATATCGTGGTCGCTGTAGATGTTTCATCCTTGTAATTAAAATACATTGAAAGTAGTGGGTAAGCGCGTGCCTAAGAAGTCACCCTTGAAGTCACCATCACCATCACCATCACCATCGATGCTCACTGCGATGTCAATATAAAGCAAACTATATTTTTTATCACTGTGGCGAAGAGCGAGGGTGAAGGTTCACTTGGCTGTGATTGGTTAAACTGAGTCACTTGTTCTAAAAGAAGTGGTCAGCTCGGTAGTTCACAGTCCAAATAAAAGGTATGCCTTGCGTGATTTGTTGATGTGTGATTTTCACACAGTACAGCGTGATTTCTAGTGTTCGCATTGAAAGAACAGTTAATAAATCCATCATCACTATTATCACTACTTTCATATATGTAGCGGGCTGGGGGAGGGGGATTAAGGGGGTTCAAGCAAAAATAAAGATTTTTTTAGGAATTTGCTTTCCATCCTCTCCAATACCCTGTATCTGTTTCCCCCCCCCCCCCACCAAATTCT
>CABFOV010003914.1:6092-21316 GCA_902141375.1 Timema poppense | reverse complement strand
AATCTCTCACGTTCAGCTCACTACCCAGAATTGTAAGTGAAGTGACAACTTGATCAAGACAGGGAAGAGTTGTTGAATCTCTCACGTTCAGCTCACTGCCTAGAACTGTGCGTGAAGGGAAGTGACACCTTGAACAATGCGTACAGGACGGCAGAATTGATCCTGTTTGTCCGTTCATCAAACCTCGACGACATTTCTCCTCAGGGGTGGAAGGAGGACAATAGTAGTCCACATCCTGGAAGGGGATTTCGAGGGGCACTAAGCCGATTTCTTCGTGGTTCTCTGGATCCTGCAAACTGCCCTAGTATTCTGCAAGGGTTGGAGTTGTATGACCTCACTTGTTTGCTGTCAGAGCCAATGAACGAGCGGCTGAGCTTCTCACTGTATGGGGGGCATATGCCAAAATGTGAATTTATACATTAATTAACTTAAAATAAAGCACATTAATACTTATTTTATCCACACAATAGCTAACTTATTACAAAGTCATTCACTATATTTCATTTTAATTTATTTGATGTATTTAAGGTGCACTTTCTGAACTTAATGACTGTATCAGTACACGACTTAGTAACTTAAATTTAGAACAGACCCAACATTCAGCATCGAGCCATTAATTGATCACTGTTAAAGGGGAATACCTCATTTCACCAATAATACATTTTTCGGCCATGCCAGGAATCTAGCCCGGGAACCTAAGTACAGTAGACAGACATGCTACCGACTAGGCTAAGCGCATTCACACTAAATCTAATATTAAATATACACATTTAGAACTTTTTAGTTATTATTTAATAATATACAAGCTTTAAAATATATAACAATTTAGTCAATTTTATTCTGTCCATTCTTGTTCAGTTATTTTTATACATATATATATATATAATTTTTTAAGGGCACATTATATCTTCATTTCCCACCTCCACATTAATTACACTAGAAACCCACCATACGAATTGGTAATATATAAATTTCAGTTTATCCGGAACAGACTTTCCACTAAAGTAAAAAAGTATATAAATATGGATTCAAATGCTGCGTTCACAATCATGACTTGCAAAATACAGTACAGGACTTTTAAAAAGTAGGATTTTGTTTTTCAAGTTGTAAGTCTTATTCTATTTTTGCTTGTAACAAAGAATCACATTTAGTTATTCATAAGGTGTCATGTAAATGTGTTATTTCTATGGGATATTGGATGTGTAGTATTTATTTTACGTCTTCAACAGGGAAAAATCCCTTGGATTACGAATTTTTCTGAATTTCGATTACTCGGATTGTACCTGGTCCCAATAAAATTCGAATAAACGAGTATCTGGTATATACTACATTTAAATATTTCACATAAATTAATGTTTAACAAGTCAGAAAATAGCTTATGTCAACAGTAGCCATCTCTATATGAAATACCTCAGTGTGAAAATAAAATTAGATGAATGCACTTTTTTGACCCAACCTATTTGAACCATTTCTACGACACACACATGTTCTGGACATATACTATAGTGGCTTAGACAGCAAAAAGACCAACAAATAAAGTTGCCCTTTTTGTGGAAGGCTATAAGTAGGGAGTGTGTTAAATAAAAGCGATCAAGGAAAAGTGAAGGGGTGTGGGTATCCACCCCATCCCTATACACACTCCTGATTCAGACAGAAGTATCCTGTTCCACAAAGCCTATAGAAACCCCTCCATTCTCCCATTAAAAAAAATCCTATAGTTGTAGCTAAAATAGGCCTCACACTGGTTACGGTTTTAAATAACATAGCCCCAACAGGGGGCCCCCTTTTTCTGAGTAAACCCCATGTGACATCGTGAATGGAGCTAGATACACACGTAAACACTTGCATTGTAAACACGTCGGTTCTATTGTCATTTACGTTTTTAACTGTACTTTTTATTTTATTGCTACCATTCCCTGTCCTTTTTTTCTCTCCCGAAATCCCCTAGAATCGCATTAAATATAAGCGGGCTCCCTCCAAAATGTCCCACTCTAACCTCACACTTTGGTTTAAGATTTCTTCTCAATTCTATAATCTTCACAAGTTTCGTTTTTGTGCCTGTCTAGTGTTTGACATTCTTCATTATATGAATTTTATTTATGTACAATGATTGGTACACCGTATATTCTTTAGGGATTGGAAACTTTGCACTTCTTTTTTCTTCCTATCTTTCTTTTTTCACTAACATAATTTTTTTCAAACCCCGTTCAAGATATCCTTCCCCCCCCCCTCTCTCTCTCTCTCTCATATATATAGACTAGAAGAGCAGGGTTCGATCCCGGTCAAGTGCACTGAGGGTGGTTTTCCTAAATGGTGTTCTACTCTCCCTCCACGCCAATGCTGGCGAGCTTCATCTATATCAAACCTTACTAATTCCTAACACAATAGTCTAAGTAGTACATAGGCGTCCAACCTGAATGGGTAGTAAGACGTGGTGTTATTTAAAAAAAAATCTGTTTTAAAGTAAATAAAATAAATTCCAGGATTAATTGAATCCATAACATTTAAAACTATTTCACTCAAATAAATTACAATCCATAACTTATTTTTGATTTTGAAATCACCAAGAAACAAGCCAATCTAGACGTAAAAAGGTCACCAAAAACACTAAACTACCAAACACACATTATATATATAAGGTATTATATAATTACATATATAATGTGTTTGGTAGTTTAGTATGAAATGTATTATATAATTACATATATAATGTGTTTGGTAGTTTAGTATGAAATGTATTATATAATTACATATATAATGTGTTTGGTAGTTTAGTATGAAATGTATTATATAATTACATATATAATGTGTTTGCTAGTTTAGTATGAAATGTATTATATAATTACATATATAATGTGTTTGGTAGTTTAGTGTTTTTGGTGACCTTTTTACGTCTAGATTGGCTTGTTTCTTGGTGATTTCAAAATCAAAAATATGTTATGGATTGTAATTTATTTGAGTGAAATAATTTTAAATATTATGGATTCAATTAAACCTGGAATTTATTTTATTTACTTTAAAACAGATTTTTTTTTAAATAACACCACGTCTTACTACCCATTCAGGTTGGACGCCTATGTACTACTCAGACTATTGTGTTAGGAATTAGTAAGGTTTGATATAGATGAAGCTCGCCAGCATTGGCGTGGAGGGAGAGTAGAACACCATTTAGGAAAACCACTCTCAGTGCACTTGTCCGGGATCGAACCCTGCTCTTCTAGTCTTAGGAAGTCAAGTCTATTGGGAGAGTAGTGCTCTAGAACATATGGCCACCGAAGTGCGTATTATGATGTTGCACATTAAATATCAAAATATTGGTTTGTTTTATCAACGAACTTAGTTGACAAAGGTTTTTTTATTACAATGTATTATGTTATTATCTATCTGGACTAAGCGCATGTGATCCCATCAAGGGATTAGCTGTATAATTTAAAGGAACTATAACCACATTATTTGCATGCAGGGACCGTGGTGATCCAATTGTTTTAAAAACACCTTCAGTACACCCGACTGGGATTCGAACAGCGATCTCTAAATCGCGGGTAATCCAATCCAACACGAAAATGACGAGAGAGACCGTACACCTGTAAACCTCACGTCTATACGAGACAAACGCCTTGTCCCCTTGTTCATCGATCCGGACTTATTACTTATCAATACTAACCTTCTTCATCCTGAACTCTTAATAAGAACTACCATCTCCCTCTAAACAGCCCTTCAGGCTTACCAACAGTTGGTATTGTATATATACACGGATATTGGTATACTAGTAGAAATATATTGTATCCCTACGCATGGGTTACAGATCAATAACTAGATTTAAAATGGATGGTGAATATTAAAAAAAAGATATGATGGAGGCTAATTTAATTTATGCGTGAAAATATAAAACACTGATGTATAATAAATAGTTTTTATTTTCAAGCGCTATAATAGTCGAGTAGAAATTCATAAACGCCAGAAACAAAGCAGGTTTTTAACTTATCTGGGCGGAACTGTCCAACAGCAGGAGAACAAAAAGGGGAGGCGGAAATACAAGTGCCAATAACATTTGTGTTGCAACCCCTTTATTTAATTATATCATTAGATTCGCGAATATACTTTCTAAGCTCCTATAACCATTACCATGTTACTTTTAATTTTCAGAGCATGTAAATCCAAATAAGCAGCCGAAATGGGTATTTTTGAGCTTTACGGAGTGGAAAATGTAAACTTTTAAACAATTTTTGCGATTCTATAAATGTACAGAAACAAAGAAGATAAGAGTAGTTTTGTATTAATTCTAGTAAACATCAAACTTCTGTAATTTAAAAGGAACTGTCAATATTTAACCATCTGTTTGGCAATATCTCAGCTATATAAATTTTTTTCTATTAAAATATGATGATTAAATTTAAGCTTTATTTTACTAGTGATATTAAAATATATAAAAAATTGGTAAAAACATTTTCTTTCATGTTTAAGGAAAGGAGTAACCTTACCTCACTTTTGACCTCCGAATGAAATTACTGTATTAATATTTAAAATAAGCTGCTAACGTATACTAAAATGTTTAGTAAGTCAAGATAGAAATAACGCATGAATATTAAAACGAACACTGTCTTAGAATGATATTCGTTCGTAAACCGAGAGTTGTATGTGTTTTGAACATTTAAAAAAAATGTGAGTTGTTCCAGTTTTCTTCTGAGCCTATCTTCGGTAGCTCAGACCACCTCGTCTCGCAGCATGAGGTCCAAACACCTCTAACATTTACCAACAGAGCCACAGAGGCTATTCTTCCAGCCGAACCAGACTGCTTTTCTCCGACAGGGCCCATTCATTGATTGATCGCTAATTAATTGGCCAAACTCTAACACATTCCCCCCCCCCCTCCCTAAAAAAAAATAGGGGGACAGGAGATGGGGCAAAGGAAAAAAAGAAGAGGTTGAAAAGTTTACCTTCACAAATAAAGTTGAGAATGAAAAGGGATGTTGACATAATAGCAGATTTTTGAGACGGCTCATTTTGTTTCATAATGATGTGTTTTGAATGTTCAAAGAGAGAGAAAAAAAATCTATAAAACGAATTTGAATTTCTTAAATGCAAATCTACGGCAAAAATTTAAAAAAAGGAATATTAATGAGCTTGATAATAATTAAATGGCCTACTAGTGACATTTCTCCCGGCTATAACAGTATCCATTAACTTACCTAGGATGTCATCAATTGCCAGCATCAAGCCATAGCAAGAAATTTGTTTTGTTTTAAACAGAATTGAACTTTTGTAACTCTTTTACGGAGGCTTATTATTACTTTTTTTTAAAATTCTTACCCGCCTCGGTGGCGTAGTTGGCTAACGCGCTAGCCGTGTTGAGCTCGACTGCTGAGGATGGGGAGATCAAGGTTCAAATCTCGGTCTGGTGAACTGGGGGTGGTTTTTCCTAAATGGTTTTCCACTCTTCCTCCACGCAAATACGGGTTCACTTCCTCTAACTCAACCTTCCCAATTCCTAATCCTTTAGCGTAATTAGTAGTCTACTTAAAGCGTATAACCTGAACGGGTAGTAAGACGTGGTGCTAAATAATAATAATAATAATAATAAATTTAAATTCTTATTCTTATTTCTATTATTTTGGTAGGCTCTTAAGATGGGTATTAGGGAGTTGAGGTCGATTTTTAGAATTTTCATAGAAAAAAATAATTTTGGCTAAAATATATAAAATATCTCAAAAGACTATACTACCGATGTTGGGGAGGTTAGGGGTCTTGAATCCCGGTTGGATGTACAAAGGGTAGTTTTTACAAAATGATTTTCAATTCACCCTCCACGTAAATGCGGGTACACATCCTATAAATTCAACCTTAATAATACTTTACTCACTAGCATAACTAGAAAATCGGTGTAGAACGCGAATGGATAGTGAGATGCAGTGCTAAAAAAATACAAAAAATTGGGTGCAGTTTCACGAGGATAAAAGACTAAAGGAAACGTTGACTAGTACGCCTACACGGTCCATATTATTGTCAGTCTCTCCCACCAGTTGCAAGACTGATGGACTGATGCGATCAGAACATTTGGATCACTTAAAGGTAAGTATTTTTGTCAGTCCGATGACCACCCGTCCATCAGTACTGCCCTTTCACGATCATAGCTACTGTCAGAATTTTTGAGACTGACTGTTCGTGTGGGGAACTATTACAAGAAAACACCTTTGGCCTTTCCGGGAAGAAAACCAATGACTTTTGGAGCCAGAGTGTCGTCCTGTTTGTAACTAAATGAAACAATAAACAGCTAATATAGATTTTATGAATATACATAATTTTTTATGTGTTTTTTCAAGAATGGTTTCATGACACACCATATAATTTTTTTTTACCTTTCATAATTCACGCCTGTATTAGTTTTTTGTTTTTTTAGCCCCGCGTCTTACTACGTGTTCAGGTCATATGCCTTCACGCCTATATGCAATTTAAATTACATGCTCATTTAGTCTGGTGTGTCGATAGTGAGAAGATTATAATTCTAAGCTAAGCTGGGTCTAATAAGATTTGCTTTTCTTTAAATATTTCCCACTCCCTCCATGCAAACGTGGCTACATTTCCTATAAATTCTACCTTCCTCATTACTAGTAAAGTTGCATTAGCATAATTTATATTTATACGTATAGGGCAAACATTTAAGAACACTTTGTGAAAAAGTTCTACTTTATTGATTCATGTTTCAATTCAAAGCATTCCTTTAAGAATAAACCTCGAAGAAAAATTCTTGACAAATATTAATTTGTAAAATTCTAAGAAAATGATTAAAAAACACACCATCCTTTCTAATATACTCCAGTGTGTTTCGCAGTTAATAAAAAAACGGAATCTAATGAGTTACATTGTCCCTGTATAGCTTATAAAACTGTTATCAAGCTATTTTGTAAGTTATAATAATAATAAAAGAAACAAGTGTAAGGGGAAAAAAAGAAGAGATAATTGGTTCACTAAGAGTTTATTTCTTTCTTAGTAAAAACATTGTTCCTTAAAAGCATTTTCAAATAAAAGATTGTTAAAACCACTATATAATACCGTATTTTGATACACCTCCCTGTTATCTGAAATGGATGCTGTTTAATATATATATATTTTTTTTAAATCTTGTACACACGAAGACAGATGTCTTACAAACCTGAAGTCAGGTAAAAGCAAGTAAAAGTAGCCACTGTTTGAAATAAATAAAAAAAATAAAAGATAAAAGTTATGTTTGTACATTATTTGCAACAAATCTAAACTTTTTTCTTTAAAAAAAAGGTAGTTATCGAAATGTTTTTTCCTTCAAACATGAAACTAAAGAAGGAGAAGATAGTAGTGGGAGGAGGTTATAAGGGGAGTAACCTTTCCCTTCTTTAACAAACAGTGCCATGTCTACTGTTGGCTAATGGATTTCAAATAAGAAGATAGTGAGTTTTTTTTAAAGAGGATAGAAATCAACAAAAAATAGAAGAACGAAAATATTTTTAGTGACTAATAACGTCATTACTGTTCTTATATATATATATATATATATATATATATATTTTTTTTCTTGCAAGTTGGTGTGTGTGGGGTTTTTTCATGTTGGTCATTCTTAATGGAAGGACAAAAGTTACTTGTCAAAATGTTGTATATGTTTTACTCTACTTCCTTTCCCCCCTGCTCAACTCCACCCAGAGCTGTAGTTTATACGATGTGATCGAACCAATAGGAATGCTCGTTTTTATCACTTCTTCCCCCCCCCCCTTCCCCCGTAGTAATTTATTGTTGGGTTGTGACACGTCTGTTAGACACGCTGCTCTTGTGACAACGTCGTGTCTATCTGTCTTCCGTCTCACGTCCCCAAATATCTGGCGCCGGATTTTTCGTCAGTTTGGTCAAAATGAGGGTTGGTTGAGGGGTCAGTAGGCGAGGAGGTTTGAGAAAGAAAGGAGGTCGAAGAGACCAAAAAAACATACCGACGGCTAGTACCAAAAACACGGTTGTTTTTAATTTTAATTGATAGTATAAACTAAAGATTTTTAACGGTTAATTATTTTGGGTTTAACTAGCGGCACTTATTTCACTATCGGTTACTTCTAACTTTTCACCATATTTATTTTTTGCATGTGTGTAATGGTGTTTAATGAATCGTTTGAAATGTCTTCACTGTTTAACATGCCATGACTGCGAGGGGGTGTTAAAGCTACCCTAAATATTACGTTAACAAAAGGATGTCTAATATAATGAATGATAGCAGTAAAAAAAAAAAAATCTGGATTTTAAATCTTACAACATTTAAGTGAAAAAACACGTAGTATTTTAAATCAAGTTCTCGAACATGTCTAAAATGTTTTACGTTGATAATAAATTATCAAGGCAAGGATTTTGATGGCATGTCATCTTTTCTCTTTTTTTTTTCGTTCGTCACATACAATGCTCATAAGTAGGCCTACATAAACTCTGTTCATGATCCCCTTGGTGTAGCGATGTATATTTTATAGGGCTTTTTTGTCATTAATTTGCATCATTTTTATGAATTTTTATGAGTTCTTGTGTCATTTGTATGTAATTTTAAGTAATTTTTAGGCATTCATGTTGAAAAAGTATATTTTTAAATAATATTGGTATTTTATAACTGTATAAATGCCCAAAGATAAAGTTCTTAATCACACAGTTGCAGGATTGAGAAGCTAATGTAGGCCATGAACTTTGTATCCTCTTTGCTTTTATTGTTGTAAAATACACATTCCTGGTGAGACACTACAACTAAGCTGGATAGGGTTGCGTTGGGAGGGAGTAGTCTGAAGCAGATATATTTATAAATTAAATGTTATACTTAGCAGAATGCCAAAGTTTGATTATTAAAACTTTTCCCTGAAGTTTACATTTGTAAAGAATATTTATCACGAGTTTTTGTTAATATTTTTAGGTTATATTTTGAAAATTTGAAGTAATTTTTTAGAATATTCAGGTCATTTTTCTAACCTTTTTTTTTTGATCATTTTTAGGTAATCAAAACTATTAATAGCATGAACGTCTACAGATTTAGAAATTTATATAAGCCTACTGCGTTTATCATATAGTCCAATTTTCATAGGAAGGACCTTATCTGATTGCGATGAAAGTTAATATTGTAAATTTATTTTCATGCATTCAAGAGACAAGTCATGTTATTTGCAGCTGTCACATTTGATATCTATACCATTACCTATAAAACGACACAAATTAAATAGTAAAACATTATCAATATCGGCCACAGATAAATTTTTGTATTTTCTAAAAGATCCATTCTATAAAAATTGGACTGGATTTATACATTTTCAAATCAAATTTAGAGACCAACGATTATAGAACCGTTACTGATTCACCCGTATCGGTGGTCACATCGTATAACGCATCAATTTAGGTTGGTCTGGACTGCCGGTGATGGGGGTATAGGGAGACTGGGGTTCTAACCCTGGTTGGGTTACTTGGGGTGTTTTACCCTAAATAGTTTATTCTTCTCCCTTCAAGCAAATGAAGATACATTTATTCTAGAATTACATCTTCCTCATTTATATTTTTTTGGCGTGTAACCCGAACGGGAAGCGGTGAATAAAAATTAAAAATTACGTATTCAATTTAAATATGATGAAACTAATTTTTTACCAATCACATCAAAGACCTAGACAAATAGGCTCATTTAATTGAATTCGGCTTTAAAACTGCCCAGTTTCATTTTCTGAACCAAGAAAGATCATGTACATAAAACTCAAAGCCCGCGCAATCGAGAGTAACTCATCAATGATAAGTCATGAGACACTCGTCTCATTGTTCCTCTATCAAAACAGGTGTAACATTCTTTGATAACAAAACTATTTCCCTTCTATGACGTCATTAAAGTGTTGTTCTGTTGCGGACATGAGTAAGTACTATTTTCATAGTGCAATATTGTTGTAAGATCCGTATAAGTCCATCTCTCCATATTTGGAGGTTGGAAATAGTTTTAATACTCCTAGTGATTGCTTTAAATAAAGTAAACACTCTTCGGTGATATATTATTTTGTATTGATCTCAAACATTTGTATATGAATACAGACTCTACTTCCTGTTTTGCATCAACGGCTGGAAAAACTTTGAAAGATGAAATTAGAACGCGGGTACTTGGGTGAATATTACAGACATTTTCCAACAATGTAATCACTTCTGGGCTGTGGCGTAGTACCGGTATGTTGTTGGCTATCAGTAGTTGACTGCCCTCCCACCAGGAACGCTGCTGCGTCACAATCTTGCAGACGCAAGATTAGCTGGCATGGCATGCTCTTTCTTTTCAGGGGTAAGCCGACAGCATCTGAAGCACGTATAGCTACCCGGGTGGTTCTATAGGATGACCCAACAAGTTGGTCATATCAAATGTTTGCTCGCAGGCCCTGTTATTTGACAGCATTTGTTTGGAGAATGACCAGGAGCCGGATTTTGAAGATTAAGTCTCAGTCTCAGTCTCAGTCTCTGGTTGTGAAAGGTTTCTTTTATAGGTAAAATTTGTTAAATTTGGACATTTTGCGTTTTTTAGGTTATATTGTCTTGATTTGCGTTAATTTTAGGTCATTTTTGTTGCAGTTATAGACAAATGTAATATTTTACCAATGTCAATATACTAACACAGATGGGTTCATTAAACCCTTATTTAGATGCAACATTAATAGTCAGGTAGATAACATTGTATAAGTAAATTGCTCTTCTGGACTATTCATATGGACAACCACTTGTATCTTTCATATTTTAACTAACATAAATAAGTCTAACTTATATTCAAGATATTCTTCGTAATACAATATATTGATTAATAACTATTCTTAAGTCCTTTTTAGACATTTATGTAAATAAGTGTTTTTTTAAAAATACTATCGATATTTAATAAATGCATAAAATACGCAAACGTAATTATTATTTCCAACACACATTTATCGGAATAATAAGATAATACAGTAAATGAAGTTTGTATCCTCTTTGGTTCTATGGTTGTAAAATACACACTCATCGTGAGCTCATTTGTTAAAGGCATCGCATTTATATGTTTTAGTTTATATTTTGTAAAGTGCGTGTTTGACTTAGTCATGCACAATCATTAAGATTTGTTTTTATATTTTCAGCTCATTTTTTGTTAATTTAAAGTCATTTTTTTAGAACTTTTAGGTAATTTTATAGGTATTGTTTTTATAATATTTCAGATAGTAAAAGTCTGGGCTCTTCTGATGACACCATTAAATATTAAGGAAACCTACTTTTCACGAATCATGTTTTCGTTGAACATGCAAGAGATCCCAATTCATCCTATTTATTCCATTCTTACGTATTTATCAGTTCTAGAAATAAAACAAAGATATTTATAGATGTGAAGTTCCAAATTTTCACACCAACTCTCATATTTTCAAGCGAAATATGTGTTCGTTATGTAAACAACGCTCGCGTTAGACGTCCATTTTATATTTAGAAACAGTTTATTTATTTTATCGATAGATAACAGTAGCAAGAATATATCCACTACCATGACCATGATTTTTATATTAACCACTAACTAAACTATATAGAGAGATTCAGTTTGATTGAAAGTTTGTCATTCTAATCGCATTAGCATACCACTAGAATTAATGTGACTAAATATTTGTAAGTGAACTATTGATTTATTCAATAAAAGTAACCATCTAGGAATTTGTGATTATAGCAAATGATGTAAGACCATTTTATGGCGAAATTTATTTTCCTTAGAGAGTTTATAAACTAAAGCTCTACCATAATATAAGGCATGGATTTTCAACTGGTGTGCCATGGCACATTGCTGTGGAGCGAAGTGTCAGCAGGTGTGCCTCGGGAGTTTGGAGGAAGGTCAAAAATAAGCGAGAAAAATAATTTGAAGAATAAAAATAAATCTTTTTAAATTTATGTTCCTTATTATTACCAAAAATAACACAATTACTAGAATTGTATCTATTTAACTTTCAAACACAGTCTTAATTCTAGTTGTTTTTTTTAAATTCTGAATTCTTTCCTTAAGAAAGCCAAAGTGTGCCTTCGCAATTTTAACGCCTTGTTCAGTGTGCCGTGTATTGAAAACGGTCGAGAATCACTTATGTGGAATATATATATACAGTATTCAAGAAGAAAGCAACAATAAGACAACATAAACTTGCCAGCTCAGATTAGTCATCATTTTTAAAATTGTCATTCAAGATCTCCCTAAAAAATTGTTATTTAACTTTCAAATACCCACAACGGTTGTTAAACGGTCTTAGTCGGCACGCTCGCATCAGATTGGATTTCCGGGGAAAAGGAAGATGAGAGTTTACCCGCCTCGGTGGCGTAGTTGGCTAACGCGCTAGTCGTGTTGAGCTCGACAGCTGAGGACAGGGAGATCGAGGTTCAAATCTCGGTCGGGTGTAACTGGGGGTGGTTTTTCCTAAATGGTTTTCCACTCTCCCTCTACGCAAATGCGGATTCACTTCCTCTAATTCAACCTTCCCAATTCTTAATCCATTAGCGTAATTAGTACTTAAAGTGTTTAACCCGAACGGGTAGTAAGACGCGGTGCTAAATAATAATAATAATAATAAAAGATGGAGTTTGAATTATATTCGGGTGTAGTGAGGGTGGTTTATCCTGATTGGTTGTCTTCTTTCTCTACTCACAAATTCGGTTACATTTCCTCTGAATAGTATTTTCTCATTCCTACCCAATGTATGTAGATATGGTGATAGTTTGAGTGGGGAGTAATACATGGGCCCATAATTATTTTTTTTAGTATAACCTATCTCCAAAAATTGTGATTTAATTTCCAAAGCTTTGGCCCAAGTGATTGGGGGTCATCCTTTTATTTTCGAATAACCTTTTATTGACCGAAATAGCAGTTTACTTGAAGTAGGGAGGAGGAAAATACATCGATTATTTAGTACAATCGATATTTTCCGTTGGTTACAATAATGATTTACTTGATTTTTTCTATTCCGAAGATTTTACTCATTAGAGCCCTTTTTCATCAAGCCTAGTCTTATATCTCCGTAAACATGCTTAAAAAAGTTGTTGAAAATGAGATAATGTTCCATTTTCACACATTTTTTTTATATTAATAAAACTCAAAATATATGGTTGTTAAATAACACATCGTAGAATTAAATATCAAGTTAAATCTTAACGTCTGTGCGGCAATTTCTCGCATACCGAGGCGGCCCCCTTAACTAGTGTCCTCTACACTCCCCGCCTTAAGATGGTAGAGTGTGTTACACAAATAACGGCCATCTTGTAGACAGCGCGTGTTTATATGTGTCAGTATGATGACGTTGGCACGTTGTTGCGAAAGTGTCGATAAACATTCTACATCTTGACGACGTGCTGAATGGTTGTTCTTTGTCTGTCTGTTGAGAGTGTGGCTATCCGGTGGGTCCGGTCATACATCTGACCAGACAAGTGTGTGTGGTCTTCACTCTGCCTTCTAACAGCTCGTGTAGGTGTTACACTAGCCCCATGGCTTCTTTGGTGCTGACTGACAGCTCACAGCTGACGGCTTTGAAAAGTTACCAGAACAAATTATTTAGGCCTATCCCTACGCCGAACCAAATGATCTGCAAAAACATGTGTTTAGCAGATGTCACTTCTGACAGTCAGTCAGCACCAAAGAAGCCATGGGGCTACTGTAGTTGGTGGTGGGTTTCTTGAAACTCCAGGCTGCAAATATGTTTGGCGCTGTCCATAGATGTTCAAACAGTAGTTTAGATTCTTTTGCACACGGAGATACGTTAGAAATAATTATTTCCTCTGAAGTGCAAGAGTGATGACATTCTTAAATGTCATTTTCCAAAGTTTTTTTGCTGGGGAAATCATATAAACGAAGATGACCACTTATCACCAATAAATAAGAGTTATTTACAGGAGTGAATCCATAATGTTCTCCCCATTTTGTTGTTGTTGATAGTTATATGGATCTGGCCAACACATGAGCTAAATCAGTAGCAAGTCTACCCACTAAGCTAGTGGTCCCATGGTCGATTCCCAACATGGGCAAAATATGTATAGTTGATCAAATGAGGGTTCCCTCTTTCACATTGATGAATTTATGGTCTTGGTGTTTTGTTTGTTCTAAACTTAAGTTAGTTTTTAAGTCGTATGCTGATCTAATCAATCTTTTAAGAAAGTGCACGTTAAATACCTCAAATAAAAAAAATATTGTATGCATCAAACTAGTAGCTTGAATAGCTTTCAGTTAAGATCCTTCATATGCAAATTGGACTGTAGCTCTACTCTCCTAAACCCAGATTTTGGTTTTAGGGAACCAGCCTTCAACCACCAACATTGATTGAAAGTCGCTAAAATTTATTATTGTATACATACGTTTTACCTATTTGATTCATGAATTAAAAAGTTAATCAAAAACTTCCAATAATACTTCCTAATGTATTACTGTATAATGTATCCTACATTACACAAACGAACTAAGAATGCCAATACAATTGTAATATTTTTTTCCGGCTACTATGGCAAAACGATTTTTCAATTTTCCAATAAGAGATTTTCTATAAAAATTAGACTAGGCCTAGAATTTTCACCCCAAGGTTTGATCAGTCCAAAAGGCTTATATAGTTTTTTTTAGCTGAACGCCATTCATGGCTGACAGAAAAAAATATAAAGAAGTAAATATGTTTAAAATAAAAGATTCGCCAGAAACTATGGTTAACATTACTAGGCCAACATATACTAACATTTCATTGGACGTATTTTTTACTTCCTTTTTGGTTTTTTCATCTTCACTCCAACCAAAATATAAACAAATATATATTCGGAGTTTCTTTAAAGGAATAAAGATCTCTTTGATCATTAAATTTATACATCAACAGCCTACTCTTTATCTCTTTCCCCCTTACTTTGTGATTGCTTTCACCCCAACACACACACACACACATTAAAACACGTACACACGTGAACTCGGGGGAGAGCAAGTGAGTACCGAGGCTAGGAAGACAAGTGCTTACTTAATAGAAGCTGGCAAACAGTCGAGAGGCTTTGCCCTCCCCCTCACCCCCAACCCTTCGGAAAGGGGGCTCTTGTCCCCCTTCACCGCCCCCCATCGTAGCCTTCCCACACTTCCACTCGCTCACTTCTCTTCCCCCTTTTCAGAAAATGTTGACACAAAACACCAGTCGAGTTAATTAAACTCTAGCTGACATTGATCCCCTCCTCACAGTACCTCTTCTTTCTAACCCGCACCCCCTCTTTTCCAA
>CABFOV010003913.1:18894-59210 GCA_902141375.1 Timema poppense | reverse complement strand
GCTGCCTTCCTCACGAGTAGCCGACTCCGCCTCTTCTCCTCCTCATCTCATAATCCAACATCGTTCTTGCATACGGGCCCAAATCTTTTATTTCCCCCAAGTATGAGATTATTTTAAAGAGTATTTTTGCTACAAAAACACATGTGCAGTCTTTGAAAAAGATACATTTCGGGTTCACCACAAAATTCTTGTGTTTTTTTCCTTTCTATATTTGATTGATCGTCATAATTGCTCTGCATATTTAGTACAATGATCAGCTACGACTTTAAGATATCTGTCAAACACAGTTATTGCATTCGCACTATAGCGTGAACGTAAAAATACAATATATATATATATATATATATATTTATTACATATTGATGCGAATGAATCACCGCGAAGCCAGACAACTCTATGTAATAAATACCTTTCAGCAATGATGTTCAGGGTATTTCCAAAAATAATGTCACTTTAACATGACTTATTTGAGGATTATTTTGTATATTTACGCATACCCTTGTCATTGAAAGGAATATGGAAGGAAAAGTGAGCCAGGTCATATGTAAAGCGGTCATTAAGTTCAACATCTGATTATTTTTTTTTGCAATACACATTCTTTGAAAAATTAATAATCCTTTGATTGGAACAGTGTTGTCTTCTAAACGGATACCTGTATTCATAATTCCAAGTGGATTTACTCTTTACTTACGTTTGAATTTGACTAAATGAAAATCTCTGCTGAAGATTGTTGATATGATGTCAGCTCCACATTCGTGGGACAAATGGCAGTTCCACTAACTCCAGAGGTAATCGAGATGAATTCTTTTATTTCAGGAAAAAGAGAATGTTGAATAAATTAATATAATAGTTTCTTAGCATCGTCATTGTCCCGAGAAATTAGCGCAGTTCTAATCTCGACATGCTGCTCAGAACTCTTGAAAGCAACATCGAAGAATGTTTTAACTTCATCACAACCAGTGTGTAAGAATACCGTGCGCGAAGTATACATGGAAAGTACACAATCATGGACTCCTATTCCACGAAGAAGGCCGCCAGTTTTTTCATTGTCTTTAACAACGATTTCTCAATTGTCATGTATGTCCATGTACCACACCAAAATTTGTCTGAACGTCTAATCGTGAAACGTCTTCCAGCTGTAAAAGCACTGTATTTCTCTGGAAACATTCTTTCCTCCAGGCAGTGCATTCTTGCAAATACAGACGGGCAGATTTTCCATATAAAAAGTGACCGCTGGCTTTAAAATAAGGGTGCATTTTTTTTATAGTGTCAAGATGAAGATCCCAGTTACCCATTCTTTCTGCCTTTCTGAATTGTTTTAAGAATTTAGTCATCCGGAAATACTGCACCCATAATTTCACTGTGGGACCACGTTTTTCAAAATTTTCTGTTGATCTTCAAATTTCGCACCAAGCTCTTTGTAGCATTCATTTTGATCTACCATGAATATCACTGACCTATCCCAATCGTAAAGAATTTCTTCTGGGCTTCTATGGAATCCATAAAAATTTTAGCGATTTAAGGATGAACCAACATGTGTGCTCTGAGAGTTTGTGTGTACATGTGGCCCATCGTCATTATTTTCGATCGAATTTGGTGCAAATATATTGCTAAAAAGTAATTTCAATTCACTTACGGACATTATGCATGCGATCTGGATCCCATAAAGGGGCGAAACCGTTTACACCACAGAAAAATTATGATTGCTAAATTGCAAGGTATTCATACCTCTATAATTTAGAACAGAATTTTATTTTTTAGAAAAGAGCAATATTTGACAAAAAATAATTTTTTTGCACTTATTTGTTTTTTTTAGGTTCCTACAAAACAATTTTGTCACGTGACCTCGAAAGCAGCACCGCAAGACCTATTAATCCCATCAATCTCCAAAAACCCCGCAAAAGTTTCTTCAAGGCCACTATTTAGATCACCTCTTTCCTGAACTATAGACCATTAATGTAGTATTCTTGCCATTGTGAATTAAAATTCACAGTATAATTCATTTTAGTTTTTTGTAACAGATTAAAAATAATATAAACAAATTTATAATTGAATGGAATAAGCACACCCTTGTCAAAAAGTTACAATAAATATGTTTTCTAAAATTCGAATTCACTTACTAGCTACAGAACTTATATTGCAAAATGTCCTGACATTTCCAGGGTTTTCCAGATATTATTAAATTTTCTTTAATCAATCATTTTTCAAATTTTCCTTAGATAATGACGATTTTTCAATCACATAGATCACACATCTAAAAAATACAAGAATCTATTAAATATAACATTTGTGTAAGTCATTATATATTTGTTACTATTTGAGGCCATGTGTAAATTTGGAGGGATATAAAACATCAACAGAGTATGAACATGTCAAATTAAGACATAAATCTAGGCAAAGTCTTATGCTAACATAATAAACCAGAACCTCTCAAATTTATTTTAATGTGTTTGCATGGAATTAATTTAAGTTCTTTCGCAGAACAGTTAAATTCTCCTATTTTTAGTTAATTACCTATCATTTTTATAGTTTTCCCTTAAAATTTTATGGTTATCCTTGAAACCAAAGTATTCAATGCCTGGCATTTTCAATTTCCCTATTTTTCTGCTATAACATTTATTGATTAAGAGTAGATTTTCTTAAGCAAAAGGAACATATCTGATTATAGTTTAATTTCAAAAATATTGGATCCAACTATCATAAATATAGTTCAGCAAAAATCAATGACAAAAATGATCAAGATTGAATAATACTCAGGTATATTTTATAAATTTGAATCGACTTTCCTTCACGCCTAGATTTTTAATTAATAATTAATCAAAGTTTAACTTTATAAAACTTGACCAAATACAAAATTATTTTTAATTCTTATGCATACCAAAGTAACTTACATCAAGATCTTCTATAATAGGAGGTAATGATATAAAGTCTGGTTCATATTCAAGCTGCTCGAAGTCATGTATTTCTTCTTTCAAAATTACTTCTGATTTTATTGGAGTATCAAGTTCAGTCTAGAAAGTTTAAAGAAGCAAGTTTTAGGATCTAGATATTGGACTTTCTGTTCAGTAAAAATATCTTTAAGACTTGGTTGGAACAAAGATCGATCAAAACACAAACTAAGTTTTTTTATATTAACTTATACAATTATTAGCGGATGTTTGACAAAGATTTTGGAGGCCAGGGTACATTTTCAGCACCATGGAGAGTTTTTTTAAAACAATTTGGATATCCAGATATCTGTAAATTAAAATGCGAAGGCATGTTGTAATTCTAATATAGTAGATATATAGTTAATATCAACCATTTTTTAAGTTATTACTACCCATCTCCAATCTATACATATTTTTAGAACCGTGTTTTACTACACGCTTGAGTTATACACTTATGTACTAACTAAACTAATGGTTTCAGGGATTAAGAGATTGTATCAAGAGGAAGTGTAACCGCATTTGTATGGACGGATAGTGAAAAACTATTTTGGAAAAGCAACAGTCAATACACCCAAACAATATTCGAACCTCAAACTTCCCGTCACCGGCAGTCTATTATTATTATTAATATTATTAGCACCGCGTCTTACTACCCGTTCGGGTTGTACGTACTTACGATAATGTGTAATGGTAAGGTGATTGTGAGATGAAATGTAGGACCTACAGTTTAACGTGGAATCCGAACCACGGTGGAGGCCTGGCATTCCCCACATTCACAAGATGTCTTGTCAGAGGTGGAGGAAGGGTATGGTAATCAGATAAATCTGTGCTGGGACCGAGGATTGAACCCCGGACTCCCAGCACAGAAGTCCGACACCTCACCCCTAGACCACTAGGTCACCATCGGCAGTCTAATCTACTGCGTGAATAGCGCATTAGACAACGCTGTCACCGAAGTGGTCCTTCTGTACATTTTATTTACATTGTTAGGAAATACATTGTTTTAAATCATTATATAAATCTTATAGTGAACCTACACTTGAGAAGAAGGAGAGAATAAAATAATTTAGGAAAAATCATTCTCAATACACCTGGCTGAGATTAAAACCCTAACCTCTTTTACTGGCAATATAGGCTAGATAAGCTTGACATTTAGTTTGTATGTCTCTTCAAACAAAATTGCATTTAAAGTTAATATGAACTATTAATCCCCCACATGTAACCTTACACAGTTATTAATCACATTGGCGGGCAAGGAAAGGAGTGTTTTGTCAGGCTTTGCAGTAAATTAGGTCAAGTTTCTAGTTCTGGCCAAATGTTTCTTAGTTATATTCCTTAGACGGTGTTTGAAACTAATTTAAATTTGACGTTACTAATCCCTGCAATAGTATTTGTAAATATGTGAATAGTATAGATATAAGCTAGTACTCAGGACTGAGTCTAAAAGATAAATTTTAAGATTAGTTTATCTAAACTTTATTCATTTTTGACCATTTCATACCTTAATTTCTAAATTCACTTCTTGATTAAGATTATATTCCAAGCTATCTTCCGGTTCAATCTTCAGAGTGAATGTCTTTTCCTCCATATTGCAGCAATGAAGATAAAATAAATTAATAAATCACAAAGAATATCTTGAGAAACCTACACACAATGGGAATACTTTTAAAATAATTGCACAATAATATTCCAATGTTAGAGTGAGCTGGTATGTTTAAAAAAACTGGCAATGAATATAATCATCTATGTTTAAAACATTTTCAATTAGAAAACATCATTTAGCAATGACATTATAGTAAAGGACAAGATCTTAAAACAAATGTGTTGATGATTTCGTTCAACAATTATTTAAAAAACAAGATTAATATTTTTAATACAGAAAGTCCCTGGTAAAATTCATATTTTCTAACTTTATTTGGATTATTGAGTAATGAATACTTTGCCAAAAACAAAATTATGTAGGTTTATTTAGGTAGTGATGTCCTTTTTTTTTAGCAAAATTTTGAATTGAATTAAAACCAAAACATTAAAGTGACACATAGGGTGGTATATAAGAATAGTATAGTGAATGCTAAGTGAACCGATAGTGTGGTCCCAAGCACCTCCGCCTATTAACCTATGATGACGCAAGCAAACTAACGATAGTGTCAACAAAGCATCAACTTAGTCAAGTTCTTGTATACAGCCCCGACTCCCACATTGGTTAGACTGAGATTAATTGAATAAATAAATAATCATGAATGACAGTATAAATAGCCAAGCTATAATTTTTAAGTATATTATAGCTGCATCTATATATAAGATTATTTAATATGCCCCACGTGTTCTACTTCAAAGAAACATGGCCGACCGACATCGCGTTTATTAGGAGGGTTTTTTTTTCTATTTTGTCAAAATTTAATTTTTTATGAACACTATATTAATTTGTTTAGTTAAGTTTACTATAAAGTGCAAATACTTTGTTTATATTTTTTTCAATCCTAAATGTTGAATGTAGTAGGTACCTAATCAAAAACCATTTAGAGAAAACCAACATTAGTACACGCGAATGGGAGTTTAGCCCTGGTCTTAAGTCTTAATACGATTAAGTATATTTTGAGTGTGAAGTGATATTCTGCGCGGGGCACTATTTTGTTTAATTCTCAGCTTTAATTTATCATTTATTTCTTACCAAAGATGACTAGTCTTTGATTATATTTACAAACAGGATTAAACATAGTCAATTAGTATTTCAAAAACCTTTAAAAAAATACACTCACCAAAGAAGAAACTAAAAATTATTCTTCCTAGTTTTTGAGACATCAATGACATCCACAAAAGACAATTTACAATTTAGTCACAAACAAAATTAATTTACACCAAAATAAGTGATTAGACTTATCCAGGTACCAACAGGTGACGATTGCCATGGTTTCTAAATAATGTCACATTTTTTAAAATTCTGAACAAAGGTTTGTATCATAAATTCATAATACTTATTTTAAACATAACTTTAAAACGTTCCATAAATTATATTTAAAAAAAATTGTAATGATATCCACCCAACTCAAAAAAACATTTGCCTTTAATGCACAAATAGATTAAAATGTCTTATAATATTAATCAAATAAGCAATAAGTATGTAAAAATATAGGATAATAAAGATATGTCCAAACTAAATTAAGAGAATGATTTATAAAAGTGTGTTAAACGGTATTATTCTCGAGTACACAATCAAAGTAGAGGGTCGTTATAAAATCGACTATATTAACAATAAGTAGCAAAGAAAACATATATATTGCATTCACGCGAAGCGTACTATTCCCGATCATTTACACCAAAACCTTTAAGTCATGGTCTAAGAAATTTCGTGTGTACTTGGCTTGAAATGCCCAGCTCCCAAATATGCAAATAGCTTTGATGTTTATAAATTATTTGACACGTTTAATACAAAATAACTTGATGTTTAAAATGGTTATACTATATTATAACTCATTTTCACTACAATGTTATAATAAATAACATAATAGATTTTGGTGTGTATAGAGGTTAAATTCAAACAAAATCCAACTAGGGCTAATTAATCAAGATTAGAACTTTCACTTTGATGAAATACCTACTTTGAAGTATAACGTACCAGAGAATTTCAAAATACTTCATAGTCACAAATGATTTACTATTATTTATCTTCAGATATTAACAAGACACTGACTAATAGTGCAAAAGATTATCTCCCAGAAGTCCGCCACATCCACAATAAACTAACCGTTTTTAACCAACATTAGAAAAAATAAATAAAACCTAGCAAAAATTAGTTCCAATATTTCTTATAGATGACGTAAAGGTAGATATTTAGTTTTAAAAAAAAATAGCATAGAGAACACTAGAGTCAAATATTAGTTTTAAAAAGAGTTCATAGAAAGCACTATAATCACAAGAATCTTATGAAAAGCTTGATTTTAAACGATATTAACCTAATACATGGTTATAGGACGCTAGTTTAAGGTACCATAGTTTCTATATTTGAATCTGCGGAATGAGCGCACATGATGGATATTATAGTTATGTGTGTATGGTCGTGGAACCTGGTTCTGCCGTTATTTTTAAATTGATTGTCTTTAAGCTATATTAACCTATTACACAATGTTGTGATATTAGAAAAAGTTTTCTTGGTATTATAGTTTGGGTGGCACCATCTAGCGGTGCACACTGTAAACGGAAAGAAAGAGACAAGAGAGAAATAGCTAGGGCGCCCAGTCTCTGTGTTTGAGGTAAAGTGTAAACATCGTACATAATTATGTTAAAGCGTGTGATTTTTGTATTTGTGAAAATACATCTGCATTATATCTGATTATGTATAATACCAGGCTATCTAATACATACCTTATAACAGGTTATGGGCCCGGATATCACAAATTAGATAGCCTAGACGAATAGATCTTACTAACGCAGTCAGAAACAAGCGCGGGGAATTAATTAGCGTCACTATACCATCTTGTATTTTCGGTTATCGTTGTGTGCCCATACTGATAATGAAATAATTTATCAAGAATCCATGACAAAATCTATGAATAAATTTGACGGAAAAAACTTTTTAATTATTGAAATTTCAGATGGTCTCACTGCTAGTATCACAATACATCTATGATATTGTCAATGAAGAATGTGTAATGCCGGGTGATGATGCAAAAAATAAGACTTACTGGAAATTTTGGATAAAAGAAAATGCCAAGGCAATGTTTATCGTGTCCACAGCTATGGAATACTCGCAAATAACATATCTGAACATATGTACGAGTGCAAAAGATATGTGAGAGAAGTTAAGCGCAATACACGAGCAAAAATCAGCGTCAAATAAATAACTATTCTTTCAAAAATTTCATGAATACGAATTCTTAGCGACCTAGACGAGAACTAATCAAACTCAGCCATAATGGCAAAGATTTTGGGAAGTCTGCCTACCAGGCAAATATGGTGCTTTAATAACAGTATGGGACAGCGTTGCACCCGAAGCGCAAACGATACACACTCTCCAAGAAAGGTTCATCAAAGAATAAGAAGACTATCTGAAGATGATGCTATTGATAATGCTCTAGCTTCCATGACGACAAAGTAGAATAAAATAAGCTCCAAACCTAAGTGGTGTGTATGTAAAACCAAGACAATGGTCAGAAGTAGAATGCTACTATTGTAAAAAGAAAGGCCATATTTTGAAATATTGTAGAAAAAGACTACGTGCTGATAGTAACAATGGATAAAATTAAAGTGAATTGGAAAACTCTAGTGCATTTGTTGTTACAAGTGCTGACAGTGATGAAAAAATTTTAAGCCATACCTACACAGCAGAAATTGATGATATGCTACCTACCAATGGCCAGATGAAGTATTTATTGAGTAAGAATACAAAGAATTTTTGGCTTACCGGTACTGTGACATCAAAACATCAACTACCGAAGAAGCTAGCTAAAGAACTACCAACCAAGTAAGGATTAAACTGTACACCTAGGAAACGACGGTATATGTACAGCAGAGGGCACTGGCACTGTTGAAATTGAGAAACTAGTAAATGGTGTCATGAAAAAGGGACGAATAACAAACGTATTGAATGTCCCGTCTTTACGGAAAAATTTGTTTTCTGTAAGTGTTTTCATAGCCAACAAATACGAAGTGTGATTCAAAGGAAATAATGTTTTGATACTGTCTAAAGACTCTAGTGTTGCAGCACAAGGTGACAAACAAACTAATGCCATTTGCCGAATGTTTTTCAGAAAACTCTAGGCTAAAAAGGAAACTTATCCCAGTTGGGAATCAAAGTTTGGCATAAGCGTTTGGTTCAGGTTGATAAGCAAACAATAAAAAAAATGGCAGAGGAAGGATCAATAGAAGGATTAAAGCTGGGGGACACCAAAGATTTTTTCTGCTATACATGTCAACTAGGCAAATCATATATCAAGCAATTCACAAAACCAGGATATAGCAGACCTTCCAAGCCAGGCAAGTATTTCCACAGTGATGTTTGTGGACCAATGAAAGTAGAATCAGTTGGAGGCGCAAGATTCTTCCTAATATTCAAAGATGACGCATCTGGTTTAGAATGGTATACTTAATTAAATACGAGTCTGACACACTCTACAGATTCAAAGAATTCGAAAGGTTGGTAGCAAACAAATTCGAGAACGCAATGAAAAGATTGAGAACGGACAATGGGAGAGAATGTTGTAATAAAGACATGCTTGAATACAGTGGCGGCTTGTAGCTAAAATTAGTAGGGGTGCTGCTCCAGAAAATTTTTAGCATTTGTTTTAAAATTGTGTAAAAGGAGAAAAACATGTATAAAAAGAAAATGTATTCAGGTACTTTATAAAATCTTAACAAATAACAAACAAACCTGGTTTACTTACTTTAACTTAAATTGTTTTAGTTCAAGCTTGATATATTCATTTAAAAATGAAATTCATTCTTCTTGTTTTAATCGATGCAAAAAGTTCAATAATTTTCTCCTTGATCTCTTGATGAAAATTGAGCATATTTTTCTCCATTGAAAGTATTGTAAGCGCAATTAATCTTTCCGAATTCATAGTGTTTTTTAATTTTTTTTTTATTCTTTTCAATGTCGATAAGCAGCGCTCTGCATCTGATGTAGTCATGGGAATTGTAAAGAGTATTTTTATCAGTTTCATAATTTCACTAAAACATCATCTAGATTATTTTCCAAGATCAATTTCAGCAGCTCAATTAAGTTGCAACATTTATGAATATTAGTCCTACCACAGAATACTTTTAGTTCAGTTTCAAGCTTTTCTTTTTCAATCATGGGTTAAGCTTCAGTGGTTAGTACTATCTCTTTTGTGGGATGTTCATTCTTAAATCTAGAGAAGCAATTCTTGTTGAAGAATTTAGCAGCTATTAAGTGTTTATTGGAAGAATATCTGTCCATTATTTAACACATATATAGTCACACACTTGCTTAGTTACTGTCACAGAACTTATTTCTTAGGGATGCAAGGCCATGGTTAAAGTGTTCTTTTAAATAAAAATAACCGAAAAAAATTAATCAAATAGAATAGCTGGAAGCAGAATAATAATCTAATTCTACTCTCTTCTACACTTTTATCACATTCAAGAATATCGTACACGGTTTTTAAGCACAACACATGCTGAGTAAGAGAAAACTTCCTTCTACCAAATCGCCAGAGCCAGCACTGTGAGAGCAACAGTGCTCTCTCTACCTGGCAGTCCTGCCTTCCTCCCCATCCCCTTCTATGTGCGCATGCTCACAATTCAAACACCACGTCGCTGGCACTGTAAAGCGCGACGAGAGTCGTGACCAAAATATATGAACATTCTAATATTTCGCTCAGTAAAATTTATAGTTTTATAAAAAAAATATATTACTGCTTAAGACCTATTTAACAAATAATCAAACTACGTCACCATTCTCTCTTCTATGAAAGATTAACCNTATATATATATATATATATTTGCAAGGATACTCTTTGGTTGGCATGGAACCAAGGGAGAATATATCATTGTATAAAATATTTTAATATGATTGCCCTATCAGATCACTATGTATTTTTTATTTATTGTTGTTAGTTAACTTATATATGTCTCCTTTTGGGTCCTGGGAGATAAAAAGGGGCTACAGCAGGTATGTAGTGGCAGTATCACTTGGATGGTGGATTAGAGGGTACCGGGTGGAGGGGAAAGGTAGTCTCACACGTCTAGAAGGGCCGGGGTCCCTTTTATTTTAGCCTAATAGTAGTCTAGAAATATAAGATTCCAGACCCTTAGCTATGACTACTCCTATTTAAACACGGTCATCAATAGCCACTTGTGCTCAGTTCTTAGCTCCCAGCCAGCGTGTTCAGTGAGCAGCTCGGTGTGTTCGTGTAGCGTGGGTGATCGTGGTGTATCGTGTGAGAGACAAGTAGTGGCTTAAGCGAACGGGTGACATACACGTTTATTGTTATTGTTGTAGCGTGTCAATCAGATTGATTGATCACCTACAAGGACAAAACTAACTATTTATCAATATTCGTGTAATTGGGTGCCACGGTGGGGTTATATAGAGATATTAAAGCTAAACTACCTCAAAGTTATACTCTCTAACAAAAAACTGCGTATTGACCTACATTCAAAACACGTGGATCAGTCAAAAAAATCAATTACGTTTTGATTATTGCGGTTCTAGATATCACAAAAGAAAGACTAAAGTTATTAAAGTTATGAATAAGATTTGTGAATGTGTGCCCTAGTTATAAAAAGGGGGTCTGATACAAAACTTACAGCTGACCATGTGGCCGTTGATATAATTTAAAAAATATACTTCTATATCATTTCTTTTCGTAAAACAAACAGTGAAAATCAAATAACTAAATTAATACTGATGTATTTTGATACAGGATATATGTGTATAAAACTCACCCAAGGGCAGATGCCTTCAGATATCGTTTACTCATTTCACAAAAACAGAATTTTCTATAATGGCGGCTCCACGTGGATCAACTCTGGCTCACGCAGTAGAGAAGAAAGGATCAAAGTGGGAGTCGACGCGCTGAGCCGAGGCGCAGCGATACCATGCGCCTCTGGTGGTCGACAAAAGAAGCTCGTCAGTTCCTAACTCTTCTCTTTTTCCCCTCTCATTCATTCTCCCTTATTCTACCTCTGCTTCGTAATTCATTCTCCTTTTCCAGGTTCGTGTCTGATTGTCGCTATATAAGGGTAGCACCGTAAGCTCATTTATGCACAACGCCTTCTCTCAGCCTAGGTACTAGGACGAAGCTCTGCCGGTGAGAAAACTACCAAGAAGGATCATGGGGTTCGTGGCGTCGGAGTCGCCGCCATAGCATCGACGTTGCTGGATGAATCGTCGGAATCAACTAGCTGGATACCAGGACACCTCAACTAGGGTATTTGTATCCTGCCGGGGTCGTTTAGTCCGTAGCATGTAGTCAGAAGATACTTTATTTTTTATTTGATATGTTGTAAATAGTTATTCGGAAGTCCTTTAATTTAGCAAGAGAAATGTTTCATTTTATTTTGATTTGTATCATGTTCGGAACTAGCCAATTTCATTATGCTAAAAGTATCGTAGTAATATTTCACCTGTCTGTCTGTTTGACAAGTCAGATGTTAATGACTCTTAAAGTCAATTGCTGAGAGTTTTTTGTTAGATCAAGTATCATATTCAGAACTAGCTAACTTCGTTATGCTAGAAGTACCTTGGCAATATTTCGCCTTTCTGTCTGATGGACATGTAAAATTTTAATGACTCATAAAGTCAAATGCTGAGTGCATTGTTGTATTTTTGGACACGGTCCTAACGTCTATGCCTCTCACTTGGAAAATGTGAATTTTAGTGTGGTAAATGTACACTAACTCACAAGTTCCTATAAATCTTGAATAGGTAAAATAGTTCATGACACCCTAAACGTCATGTGCATCAGTACTTTGTTATTGATGGTTATCGCCAGGAAGTCTGTTTCTTTCTTCTGCCTTACGCAGTGCAGTTGTAAATCATAGAGGTTTGACTATGCAGTCAAGGTTCATTAAAGGTATTAGTTTGGGTGCTCAACCCGTGGAAATTGACTTTTTATCATAGTGGGGTCCGCGCAAATAAGATTTTGTTTTGCCCTGTAAATAAGTTCTTAAATTTTGTGGTAGTTCAAAATTAGGTTAATGTACTATTGAATGCATGGGTAGTACCGTAATGGGAACATGTCCTGCTATAGTACTTTAATGACTTCTGGCCC
This sequence comes from Timema poppense, assembly GCA_902141375.1. NCBI lineage: Eukaryota > Metazoa > Arthropoda > Insecta > Phasmatodea > Timematidae > Timema > Timema poppense. Next base: position 46,546 of record CABFOV010003913.1, on the reverse strand, counting down.
TTAGCCATCACCCAGCAGGATTTACCAGTCAACTATCCAATTATTTTAGTAACACTCAATCTTGTCAAGTGAGACTGTGTAAATGTTATACTATATATTGTTTTATATTTGCTTTAACTAATTCTCGAATTACTCTCCTTTTTAGAAATTCTACTGCCTCTTGACTGGTCAGTGTTGCCCAGGTCACTGCAAGTAATCAAGTAATCACTCAAGGATATTTGTCTTGAGAAGACAATTAAAATGTTATCATTTTCTGCCTAATTGTAAAACTTGTAAAATGTAATACTTCTAATGTCTACTAAATAAACTATTGTGAAATTGAAATGTTAAGTTTTCTAATTTACATAGTAGTAGTAGTAAGGTGTTACATTGTGAACTGTTTTAATAATGTATATTTTTGTGACTTTTAAATATTCGAAGTGTTAATATGTTAAATTGTTTATTTTATTTTATTTTACGTATTCTTATTAGTTTATGAATTAACAGGCTTGATTACGACTCCTTTTATTTTATTTAATACCTTGTTTAGCTTTTAATTTAATATCACCAGCGTATGTGTTTTCATTTTTTTAAATCAAAGAATTGGGTGATCCGTGATTGTTATAATTCCTATTTAACCAGCGATATACCCCAACATCGACAAAAGAACTTGTGGTATGTGTGAAGAGGCCTACGACTCTCCTAAGTCAGGTGCACCCTGAGTTACATTATTTTTAAATACTTCATTGAGAATGATTTTACTTTTTCTTATCATCACGCCTTATTAATTTCTCAAGAACAAATTATAGAGGGACACGCCCACCAGGTGCCCAAACTGGGGCCGTGGTACCAGGGGCCAATCACGGTCCTCCTCTTATTGCAACCTCAGTGGCGAAGGAATATTATTTGTTTAGGGGATCAATTATAAAAAAAATGTTTTAAGGGATTTTGACACCCTGGCCAAATGGGAGCTTCGGTACCTTCCCCTGTCAAATATTTATAACATATATTGAGTGACTCTCATTTGAAATTAATTTGAAAATGTGACTCTTCAATAATTTATTAATAACGGTCCTCCTAAATAGACCCTTTGAAATTAGGATTCCCCTAGAAGCTGTATTTTAAAGTTGTTTTGGGCCTCTTTTTATACTGATATAAAAGTTATTTGGAGCTCTCCTCCAGAAATATTTTGAAATTTAGATGCTCCTACAAACTATTTGGAATGTTTTCCTTCACAAAATACTTGAAAAGTGTGTATCTCCAAAAGCTACTTTAAATAGTCCTCTCATAAAAAATGTTTGAAAATTAGATTCTTCCAGAAGATATTCAGTGGTGTGCTTTTCCATATATTTTTTAAAATATTTGAATGTCCTTTGAAGCTATTTTGGAGTGTTTTTCAACCATAAATAGATGCCTATTATCTATTTGAAGTGAGCATTCAAAGTATTTTTGAAAATTGGTTGACTCTAGAATCCATTTGAAGGGTCCTTGCATGGAAAATCTTTCAAAATAAAATCTGTTTTGGAAACTATTTATAATTAGCCTATTCCAGCAAATCTTTGAAAATCGGATTCCTTTAAAAGCTATTTGAGGTTTGATGCGAGGTCATTTTTCAACTTCATATATACAAATATACAAATATCAGCGGGGTGCAAAATGAATTTAAATGGAAGCAAATTTATTTCAGTCAAAAGGGATTTATATTTTAGAATAACAGAGAAGAGTGAAATAAATCTAAGGAGAGCAAGTTTATTTCAGGCAAGGGGCATTTAAATAATTATAGTATATCAGATAGGAGCTAAAAAATCATGAAGAGGGGTGGGGAGCAAGTTTAAGGGGAGGGAGAATCTATTCAAGTCAGGTTGAGGGGAAATTATTACCAGGAGGAAATCACTCCCTCCCCCCACCCCATTTCCACCTTTGGCTCCTCTTCCACTGCTCAACCTAGGTTTGAACATTTGTATAAGCTTTGTTTTCACTTTTAAAAAAGAAAAGCAGTGTACGAAAATTATTACGTAAATAAACACTGAAATGTTACACACAAGATAAAATCTTTAAATTTAAATGAGTTTGATTTACTCTCTTTGTGTGCCAAATTTAATTTAAGTAAAAAACTTAAAACTTAAATTCGTAAAACTTACAAACATTTTGAAACTAAAGCTTAGTTCACAGGTTTGCCTAAAACAGAGAACAGAATCTTCTTGAGTGGCGAAGCAGCTCACGTTATATGTTGACAATTTATACATTGCAAAGCTCTCTTAAACAGCTGAATATAAACATATTTATTGTGTTTAAACATAAGTTTTAGTGTATTCTCCTAATGGAGAACCATTAAATGTAATACAACAATTCTAACCATCATACTTTCAAACAAATTATAGCATCCTCAGTGTCTTGAACAATGTTTGATTTTTTTAAAAGCTAAACATGAAAAACAACTATAAAAACCTACTAGATAGTAAACAAACAAATATCATTCTTGACACAAATCAGTGCTATTTCTTTACTGGACATTGATAGTAAATTGTAGTGTTTTGATCATTTACTTGTCAATAGAACTGTTTTTGTAAAATGGAAGAGAAGTGATACCTATTGTAAAATTTGGTGTTTTCAGAAATTGTTTAGAAAACGATCTCATTTTACGGTATGTATCAGTTATCAATTGTCTGCGATCAAGCCTTTCATGGTTATACCAATAATTTTATCTCAATTATTAATTTTTAAATTCTTTGAGAGATTCTAAACTAATATCAGTAGATTATTGATTATCTTAAATGAGTTTTTTCTTTTCTAGATAATTTTTTAGTGTCAGTCCACATACCTGTAGATGCACCTAAAAGTGAAAACAATAACTATTATCTTCCCCTAGTTCTTGCTATGCCTAGGTAATACTATATCAGTGAACAGACTTGAAGACATATCTTAATGTGAATACATTAATAATAGGCCTAATCTGTCCCAATATTTTGTCTTGCATAGGGAATGTTCTAGTAGAGTCCCCATACATGTGGACCCACAATGTTTTGTAAACAAATGATATAATTTTATTCCACCTTAAAAACCTGCCTTGATTAAACTAAAAATTGATCTTATTAAAACTAAAATTTCAAAAAAGGTTTCTGAGCTGTTTCATGAAATAAAAATAAATATTTTGTATCTATTTTGACATGGTCTAATAAAAATTAAACAGACTTTTTATTAATTTATTGTTTAGAACATTTTGCCTTCTAATGCAAGAATATTTAGGAATCCTTTTAAACATACTTTATCGCTTAAAAAATAAATAGTATCGTTTTTAATATATATGTTTGGTATGGAGTTCCTCTATTTTTCCTAACTTTACCTAATTTGATACAAAAATTAATTTATGAATTTTCTTTACATGTATAATTATTCATATTATTATTGTTTACAATATGTCTCTTTTATATAGCAAATAAAAATATCCTTCTTAACTTAAAAGTTGAATTATTCCATGGTTTTCAATGTTTTTTACATTTACCACCCTTCTGAACATGTTTACAACATCCTTCTATCTTATCATGGTTCCTCCATATTACATACAATTAATCTCACCTCTAAATGTATTTACAACAACCTTCTTCTTTACATCTATTATAAGCTTGTCTATATTAAATATATTTACATAATTTTGCATTTGTATTTTCTTTGTATTTACTCTTACCTCCTCGTGATATAATTCACGACATCCTTCGTATATATATATATTAAATACCTTCTTATTTAGAGGTAGCCATATTATTTGTTCCTCCGTGTTTCCTACATTTACCTCCTACACTAGCATATTTACAACATCCTTCTTGCTTACATTTATTCTTAGATCCTCCATGCTTATAACATCTATCTCCTTTCAAGGACTTAACTGGACAACCTTCTTCTATACATGTATAAGTACTTGGGATTCCTCCGTGTTTAAAACATCTACCTCCTTTGAGAGCGTATTTAGAACAACCTTCGGCTTTACATGTACATTTAATCTGAATTCCACCATGTTTAATACATTTACCTTCTTTCACAGCATTTTTAAAACATCCTCCTTCTTTACACTTACTCTGGGCACCTCCATGTTTTACACATTTGCCTCCTTTGAGAGCGTATTTACAACATGTTTCTTGTTTACATTTATTCTTATATCCTCCATGTTTATAGCATTTACCTCCTTTCAAAGCCTTTCTTGAACAACCTTTTTCTATACATGTATACCTAGTCTGAATTCCTCCATGTTTATAACATTTAACTCCTTTCAAAGTCTTTTTTAAACAACCTTGTTCTATACATATATACTTAGTCTGTATTCCTCCATGTTTGATACATTTACCCGCTTTCACGGCATTATTAAAACAGCCTTCTTCTTTACATGTATACTTATTTTGGATTCCGCCATGTTTAATACATTTACCTCCCTTCTTAGCATATTTACAGCACCCTTCTTCTTTACATTTATTCCTAGTTCCGCCATGTTTGAAACATTTACCTCCTTTCAAAGAATAAGTAGTGCATCCTTCTTCTTTACAACTAGCTCTTTTTCTTTTAGGTTTAGCAGATGATGTCATCTCTAATTTAATATTCACTTGTGAGGATTCAAATTGTTCAGTAAAATTTGAACATTCAGATTTGCATTGTAATGCCTGTAACAAAAGATTTACCATGACCAAATTGTAAAGTGATAAAATGAATAAACAAGAGTAATGAATATCTAGCTTATAGATATTAAATGAAAGAATGGGCCAAGATTAAAATAACTTGTATAAGGGCGCTCGCAAGATTTTTCTCCATGGGGGGTGGACCATAAGGTCTGGAGTATAGTGGAGGGAGGGGTCAGAAAATTTTATGAAATTTAAGCCTCAAAAAATGCTTTTCAAGGCAACCATTGTCTCCTTTAAATAAGATATAACATAAGAAAAATGTTTCAAATTTATCCAAATTCATGGGTGGACACTTGATTTTGAGGATTTGAATCGTGAATTTTGTTGGAATTGCTCTGTTTGTTGGCTGGGACACTGACCGATAGTTAAGAACACTGTTGGTCAGTATGAGCCTACATCTAATATCTATACAACCTCAGAATTCAATTGCCAAGTAGGCTGCCCCCTACGGGCACCCCTGAACATGTAAGGACGGTAAACCAAGACACGATGTATTTCTTTTTGATGAAATGATCAGATATTTCGGAATGATCACAAATAATATTTAAATTGGATATGTTTAAATACAGTTGTATCTGGCTATTTCGAAGTTAGCTAGGCCTAATTCGAATAATTGGATAATTCGAACCCACAATTATTCCCCACGAAATTCTTATTAAATCAATGGTAAAAAATAACATTTACTTCAAAGTTTAGGAGGGAATATTTGGATAATTCGAAGTGTATACAGTATATTGTTTATTTTTTCGAGTTTCTACTCACTTCAAACCTAACTTACAATCTCACCAAAACCCAAGAATCCCAGGAATGTAAAATACAGTTAAGAGTTATTAACTCATAAGAGAAAACGGGGAATTTTGCACCAACTGCGAGCGGTTTTCCTATAATAGGGGATGTTTTGGCTCTGGTTTAATCACTTCTGCGTGACAATACCATCAGGTGACGTGCAGCATTGAAGGCGTAAGGTTTATGTTGCTTGTCCTAATATGGCACCTTTGTCTCTCTGTGACAGTCACTCATTGTCATTTGATATGTACAAATTGCGGTGCTTTACGATATCTGAGAGTGTAACCTACACAAGTTTAACCTTAGCCAAGAAAGTCAAGGTGATTAAAGAAGTAGAAAAAGGAGTTAAAAAGAAGTGTGATATCTCAAAAGAATATGGAATACAGCTGAAGACTTTATTGACTTAACTTTTTAAAAAATCATGGAGAGTTGTATAGTGAAAATGCAGGAATAAGAAAACGTGTATGGTGAGTTAATTTTTATAATTTTTTATTTTGAGGTTTTTATCTATTTTGTACAAACAGCTTAGATATCCATTGGTTAATTCAAATTTTAGATCTTTTTTTTTTAGGTATCCTCTGGACTTCGAATTAAAAAGATTCTACTGTGTCATAAATAATAATTTGCAATTACCGGCAGTTTAATCAGATTTAAATATATTTAGATAAATTATATCTGAGTATAAATATCCAGCCTTGTTGATTTGGCTTGTTGTTTAAATGAATGGGCGAAATTAACAAATGCTGATAATAATTATTATTCATTTTATCACTATAAATTTTCACAGGCTTAATAGTTTGAAACATGTTAGAGTGTGTGTTATAATTTTATTTGTAATAGATTTGTTTGTCAAGATATTATAGTAAAAAACTGATCAAGAAAAACGAAAAAAAATAGATATTCATTCAAACAGATTACATTAGGCCACTACTGTAAGTACAATCTAATAGTATTAAATGTGATACCAGATAAAATGTTAACAAATGTATTCAAATAAAATATTATCATTAATGAGCTGCCCCTCAATAGCTGTCCAATGCAATCAGCCTATAAATTATTTATAATAAATCCTGCATTAGTGGTTCACTGGTCTAATACGACAATGCTGCAAACGATTGGATTTTCAGTAATAAAAATGCTTGGGTTCAAATAACAGCTAGGTATAATTATGGTATATTTCCCGGTTAATGGTTTCCCACACTCCCAACAAGCACTTCCAGGGCCTTGTTTCATAAAGCCACAAGTTTACAATTTACAAGAGAATTCACTTGTAGCAATAATCTAGCTGTATAGTTAATTCAGTATATGTATTATTTTATTTTTAATAATCAAAACTTTGAATATTCTGTGTGCATTTTAAATCTTGTTTAGTCAGCAATCCAATCCAGTATTCTTAAAAGAACTCGCGGCTCCCAGGTCGCATGCACCTTGCGTTTCAATATGATTTATTTCTTATTTTGGTTCATTTAACAGGCTGCAGCGCCCCAGAACCCTACCGCAGAAGAAGCCACTGCTTAACCTCTCGTTTCTGAGATTATAGATAAGAAAATATCTCTTTTTTTCTATCTTGGACACATCTTTGTTGAACCAAATATTTTTTAACTCCACAACCTCTATATTCTAGGACTTTATTTTCAGCTCGTTAGAACTCACTTGTTTGTGACAAGGATATCCAACCCAACCATTACAATGTGCACCAGCAGATCAGGCTCACGCCGGAGAACAACAAAGTGGAGATTTAAAGAGAGAAAGGACCAAACAACTGTTAATGCTTGGTAATCTTAACTTTGTATTCATCAGATAAAAAAGAACATTTGGCCATTCTATTTTTAAAACTAGTAGAATACTTGAATACATACACAGGCCTTTTAATCACATAATTAACTAGAATTAAAGGAAAACAAATTCGTTTTTATTAAAATTGTAAATAATAACACCATACTGACTAGTGAGTAATTTTCAATTACAAACTGCCAAAATCTGAAACAATGTTGTAAAACTAATCCTTTTCATCTAAAAGCTTTCAAATATAATGCAATATAGTAATATACTTTAGAAACACATTTTTAAAATATTAACTTTTATAATAATTAGAATAAGGTCATACATAAAATGCAATTTATTTTATAAAATACAATTTAAATCAAAAGTTAGTGATATTGATTAAAGTTGTGTTTACAAAATTAACAAATTAGTTAATTAAGAACTAATTGAACTGAAAAAAATCAACATCAGTATGTTGGCTAACTACTTAGAATCAGAACATAATTATTGCTTCAAATTTTTAAAGATCAAACCAATTATCTTCAGAAATTAACTCATGCAGACAACACCTACCTTCATTACTGGTATAATGAGAGGTTGACCTTTTTCTGATTTATAATCTTGGTTACTAGGGGAGAGACTTCCAAGTATTTTTATTGAAGATTTCAAATCAATCTATTAAATAAAACTCTCAGATCAGTATTTATTTTATGATAATGTAATTAATTAATTAATTCAAAACACATTAACATCAATAAACGTTATGATTTTATCTGCTTGATATATTTTGATTCCTTAAATGAAAAGAATAAAGAATCAAAAAATATGTTCTAATTTAAAAAAATGTGTATTCGAAATATGTTTATAGCTCTTGTAATGTTTATTATAGGTGTAGTCCAAATTATTATTATTGAATTGTCCTAACAACTAGACCATTAATGTTATCTCATTACATTGAATTAAAATTCATAATATATTATGAAATTTTAAAATTTAGTTACTATTTTAATTCTTTGTAACAAATTAAAAATAATTTAAATCCATTTAGAATTGAGGGGGGAAAGCACAACATTGAGAGAGTTAAACTCATACAATAAATCTGTTTTCTAAAATTCGGAATCACTAAGTAGCTACAAAACTTGTATTGTAAAATAATCTGACATTTACAGATTTATTCAATTTTCCCTTATTTGACCTTTTTTATATTTCCCTTAATAAATGATGATATTTCCATTACATAGATCACAAATTTAAAAAATACAAGCATTTACTAAACATTTGAGTAGGCCTGTATATAAGTAATTATTTGTAGTCATGTGTAAATTTTGAGGGGTATAAAACACAAACACAGTATGAACATGACAAAAAATTTTGTTAATATTATAAACCAAAACCTCTCACTTTTCTTTAATGTCTCGGCACGAAATTAATCTAATCTCTTAAGCAAAATAGTTAAATTCCCCAATTTTTAATTAAATTCCTTTATTTGTTAAGGTTTCCCCTGAAATGTCATGGCTATCCTGGAAATAAATGCATTCCCTGGCATTTACAGGTCTTCGCGTTTTTCTGCCTCAGCCAATATTGACTAAGACTAGGTTTTCTTAGATAAAAGGAAAGTATAAAATTATAATTTTGTATTTAAGAAATATTGGAGCTATCCATCATTATTTTTCTTTTAACAAAAATTAATGACCAAAATAATCTAGCTTAAAAAATTATTCTGGTATATTTAATAAATTTTAATTGACTTTTGCCTAAATTGTTAATCTAAAATTAATGTTTCATTTTATAAAACTAGACCAAATACAAAATCAGCTTTCATTTTTATGCAAACTAAAGTAACTTACGTCAAGATTTTCTCTAATGGGAGGGATTAATATTGAATCTTGTTCATATTCAAGCTGCTCGAAGTTATTTATTTCTTCTTTCAAAACTACCTCTGATTTGCTTGTAGTATCAAGTTCAGCCTAGAAATTTTAAAGAAGCAAGCTTCAGGACATAGTTATTAGAATTAAACATGCAAAAATAATAACAAAATGTTTTTACATACATAAGTTAATATCTTAAATAAAGACTTGATTGAAACAAAGAATTATCAAAACACTAAAGTAATGTTTGTGAATATTAACTCATACAATTATTAACTAATGTTGTTTGACTAATATTCTGGATTCCAGGGTACATTCCAAGCGTGATCCAGAGAACATTTTAAAACAATTTGGATCTATAGATATCTGAAATTAAAATGGATAAACTTTTGTACTTCATAGCTAAGATGCAATACCCCAGTATTTTTTTTTACTAGCCATCCCCAAAAGATAAATTTTAATTTCATTTTTGGGATAGAGATAATTTTTTAATTTGATTTATAATTGTTAAAATTAACCTGCATTTGAAGGGAAGGAGAGAGTAAAATCATTTATGAAATAACATTCTCAATAACCCATATGAGATATAAATGCTTACCTCTTTAACTGCTAAATAAGCTTAACATATAGTTTGCATCTATCTTTATATAAAATTGTAGTTAAATATAATATGAACTATTAAACATTCACGTATATTTTTACACAGTTATTAATCACATCAGCAGGTACGTAAAGTAGTGTTTTGTCTGGCTTGTCAATTATGAAGTCAGGTTTTTAATTCTGTATATATGTTTCTAAGTTATATTTTCTATATGGTTTTTAAATCTCCCTCCACGAAAAATGCAGATAGACCTAACCTAAATTTTACCCTACTTATTTATGCAACATTAGGCTACTGTAGATATGCGAATAGTGTAGACATGTTCTAGTACTCCTGGCTGAATCCAAAAGACAAGTTTTAAGATTAATTTATCTAAACTTGATTCAAATTTGAGCATTTCATACCTTAATTTCTAAATTCACTTCTTGATTAATATTATATTCCAAACTATCTTCTGGTTCAATCTTCACAGTGAATGCATTTTTCTCCATGTCACGGCAATGAAGATAAAAGAAATTACTAGGTCACAAAGAATATCTTGAGAAACCTACACACAATGTATTAAATTTAAAATTAGTGCACAGTAATATTACATAATTGGAGTGAACAAGTATGTTTTTAAAAAAAAGTAGCAAAGAATATATTCATATAAGTTTATTTATTCTCAATTAGAAACAATTCTATAGAAATGGATATGTAGTAAAGGACAAGATCTTAAAACAAGTGTTTTGGTGATCTTGTTCAACATTTAATTAAAAATCAAGATTAGTTTTTTAAATCAGAAAGTCCCTAGTTAAAACTAAATAGTCCTAGTAAAATTCAAATTTTATTTATTTATTTAAATTATTGAGCAATGTATACTTTGCCAAAAACAAAATATTTATAAAATGCTTGAATATTGATATCCTTTTTTGCAACATTTTGAAATAAATTAAGACCAAAATATCATATTAGCACATAAGTTACTCCCACATTGGTTACACTGAGTTTGATTGAAAAATATATAATGGTGGAATAAATATCCAATCTATGATCATTTATAATTATACTATAGACACATCGAAATATAATATTCTTTAAAGTGAAACAAATGACACCTTGACACAGGAATTGAACCCGGGACCTTTGATGTATTATGGCTAAGACAACCGAGGTGATGATGGCTACGTTACTATCTATCTCACGATCTCATTTGCTCACTCATAGATAACTGACGATTTATGTACGTTCATCAAAGAGTGGCCTTAAATTATGAGTGAAGAATAACGCTATGAACGGGATGACTCTTGGATATATCGGTGCTAACGCATTCGCGTACTATGTGGCAATGGGTTTTCCCTGATGACTGGCTCCATTTTGGCTGTTGGACAAAACAGGAATAGATCGTGACATTGAATTATGTCGCAACCTTCCCCGGCAGTGGGTTTTCCCTTATGACTGGCGCCAGTTTGGCGGCTCGACAAGACAAGCCTCCTAAATCTGTTGACGTAATCATTGCGTGTTATGTCACAACACTCCTCCTGGGTTTTCCCTGTTGACTCATACCTGGCACCAGTTTGACAGCTCGACAAGACAGGAATAAATTGTGACCTTGAAACAGTGAGCTAGTACACGAGGTCATTGACCCTGGCATCTCTTTCCCCGGTAATGGGTTTTCCCTGATGACTCATACCTGGTGCCAGTTTGGTGGCTAGGAATAGATCGTGACCTTGAAACCGTGAGGTCATTGACCCTGGCAACCTTGGTTTTCCCGATGACGTAATCATTGCGTGTTATGTCACAACACTAGCGCCAGTCTGGCGGGTCGACAACACCAGTTGAGAAAGGAATAGATCGTGACCTTGAAACTGTGAGGTTATTGACCTTGGCAACCTTGGTTTTCCCGATGACGTAATCATTGCGTGCTATGTTACAACCCTAGCGCCAGTCTGGCGGGTCGACAACACCAGTTGAGAAAGGAATAGATCGTGACCTTGAAACCTTGAGGTCATTGACCTTGGCAACTTGGATTTTTCCAATGACGTTATCATTGCGTGGTATGTCACAACCCTGGCGCCAGTCTGGTGGGTCGACATGACGAGTTGAGACAGGAATAGATCGTGACCTTGAAACCGTGAGGTCATTGACCTTGACAATCTGGGTTTACCCGATGAAGTAATCATTGCGTCTTATGTCGCAACCCTGGCGCCAGTCTGACGGGTCAACAAGACGAGTTGAGACAGGACTAGATCGTGACCTTGAAACCGTGAGGTCAATGACCTTGGCAATCTGGGTTTTCCCGATGCAGTAATCATTGCGTCTTATGTCGCAACCCTGGCGCCAGTCTGGCGGGTCGGCAAGACAAGTCGGGACAAGACTAGATCATGCCCTTGAATTATGGCACAATGGGTTTTCCCCGATGACTGGCACCAGTTTGGCGGCTCGACAAGACAAGTCGGGACAAGAATACATCGTAATCTTGAATGATGTCACAATGGGTTTTCCCTGATGACTGGTGAGTCATTGATTCTGGAAAACCTACCCTAGGCAATGGGTTTTACCCGGTGGTGTTGCAACTAGTCATCGCAATGTCACAACCCCCAATGTGGTAATGGGATTTCGCACAACTAGAGAGCATTGACCCAGCTCTAATTATGCACAATCAGCGGCCTCGGAATCCTCATTTAGGGGCCGCTATCCCCCACCACAAAAGACTACTAAAATTGGTTGTTTGGAATCATCCATCAACATGCTTGGGATTAAGTATCCGTCATGGGCCAGAGGAGTAAGGTAGAAAAGTTTCAGCGTTTATGTGGAGTGAGGGAAAATATAAAACCACCCTAATTAACCCAAGTGAGATTCGAACCGCACGACATCCCCTGCCATAACTATATGAGTGACACGTACTCTTTCTGGCAAAAGGTGCAGGTTATCCACCTTAATAGAAAATGTACCCACATTTTCACGAAGGGTGCGGAAAACCGCCTTTGGTCCACCCGCCCTAGAATGGAACTCTGACCAAGAAAATACTAGACATGCCATGTGAGGGTTTGAAACAGACAGAAGGAATACGTGGGGGCTAAAATAGGTATTAGGTAACAAGGCTGTAAAAATTTTAATTTCTTGTTGATAGAGCTTATAGGTTTCAATTACTTGCTCAGTGGCGGTTTTCCAGTTTTGATACCATGAAGAATTATTTTCTGTCAACTCATCCGGCAACTCAACATTAATTATAGAAGTTACCAAATTGAACAGTTTATTGTTTTCTACATTTAATTCCATTAAGTCAAAATTTACTACTACTTTGAAAGTGTTATCAGATAGAATTATGTTTACTTTCTTTTAAACAAGAGTCTATTAGGTAATTCACTAATTTTTGTTGCTTCACTTAACACATTGGAAAACACACAAAAATAAGAAACTAAAGCGAACATTTTACTTGCGCTTTCTGAGGTTATACGAATGGGAGGTGTGCTCCGATGACGTTAGGGGGTTGGTGACATTATTTCTCCTGGAAGGCTGGGTCTCCAGCGTGACTGGACGGGGTCGGCTGGCATCGAACCTCGAACCGTTATTAGGGCCACCACGTTACTTACTTGCGTCCTCGGGAACCAGTGGCGTCTTCCTCGGACGGCCTCACCTCCGTGTCGCTGTTACAAGGTACAGGGAATAACTTACCCAAATATGGCTTAAACCTATTTGTGTGAACAATAATAGTGCGAAAGGGCAGCTGTAACTTAATGGTTACCGGTGACGGCACTTCTAAAACTGAATATTGTACTTTATACTGGAGTTGGAATTTATTTAATTGGCCACATTTTAGAACTGGATTAGAAAGATAAACTAAGTCCCCAACTCTGTATTTGGGTACAACATTCTTCTTGTTATAATGAGCTGCCTGTTGTTGGAACGCTAGATGATTTATTTTCTTGACAATTTTCCACACACGTTGCAGTTTTTCAGCAAGATCGCTCACCGGTTCATTTGAGTTCAGCGGAAGCGTCACAGAATGAAACGGGGTCATCATCGGTCGCCCATAAACAATTATTTACGGAGTCATTTTTGAGCTAGAATGTAGCTTGGTATTATAAGCGGCAACGACATAAGCCAAAAATGCATCCCAATTGTCATGTCGACTATTTACAAAATGACTCAGCATTTTAGAAATTGTTCGGTGTACTCGTTCAACACGGCCATTTCCCTCGGATATGCTGGGGTAGTTCTAAGTTTAGTGACATTGAGCAATTTGCACACTTGCACCATTAGTTCTGACATGAAGTTCGAACCCTGATCACTAATTAGAAATCATGGTGTCCCGAACTTCAACACCCACTGAAAAATAAAAGCCCTCACTATGGTCTCTGCACTTTGATCCGGTATAGGTATCATCACCAAATACCTAGAAAACTGGCCAACCTTCGTTAAAATATACTTGTTGTGGTTTTTGTTAAGGGACCGACTATATTTAAACCTATCCGTTCAAATGGAGTGCTCGTTTCAGGTGGATCTTGTAGTGGTGCTTTTGTTTTCCCATATTTGTTTCTCTGGTTGCATGAGACGCATCGTTGGACGTAGTTATCTACATCGTGACGTCGATTCGGCCACCAGTACTTTCGTGCCACCCGGTAGTTCGTCGTTCTCTTACCGCTGTGGCTGGCTAAAACTGAGTCGTGACATTCTTTTAACACGTTACGTTTTGACTCAGGTATCACAATGCGCTTTCCATACTTTTTTTCTCGAAAAAGTGAAACATTAACCTTCTGGAAACTTGGGTTGTTTCTCCAAATTCGGCAATCGGCATCTTGCGATTGCTGCTGTATTAGGTCCTCTTGGGTACTGAGTTCAATGCTTCTTATTTTTCTACTTAGTCCATCAGCATTTCCGTGAAATTTTCCTGGTCAATGACACACCGTGTATACATATTCACTAAGACGTAAACTCCCATCTCATTAAAAGACCGCTAGGGTCTTTTAGACCTAATAACCACTTAAGAGCGGCATGGTCAGTAATCACTGTGAATGGTTTGCCCAGTAAGTAGAAACGGAATTTATTAACACTCCACAAGACTCCTAGAAGTCCTTTTTCCGTGGTGCTATAATTATTTCTGCTTGGTTCAGTTGGCGGGATACGAAAGCAACTGGGTGTTCCTTACTCTCAACCTCCTGTGACAAAACACAACCAAGTGCATAGTTGCTAGCATCTGTAGACAAGATAAATGGTTTTTTTTTCAAAATCAAGGAAAATTAATACTGGAGACGAAGTCAATGCAGTTTTTAAAGCTTCCATAGCGTCACTGCAATCTGGAGTTCACTCGAACTTTGCTCCTTTTTTTTAGTAGCTTAGTTAGGGGCTGCGCCTTCCTGGCATGATTTTCAATGAGCCTACGATAAAAGTTTGACAACCCTAAAAATGATTGAAGTTCCTTGACATTTATCGGAATGGGGTAGTTTCGAACGGCTTCGACTAACTGAGGATCACATTTTAATCCTTCATGCCTTATATAATGACTTAGGTAATGTACCTGAGAGGCCGCGAAGTGGCATTTATCAATATTTAAGGATAAATTGGCCTGGTACAACCAATTCAAAACTGCCTTCAGTCTTTTAGCATGTTCTAACATGTCCTTGCTAAATATTATTATGTCATCTAGGTAAACTAGGGTTTGAGTAGGTGTAAATCCATACAATATACCATCCATCAATCTTTGTAACGTAGCCGAGGCATTTCTAAGACCAAAAGGCATTCTAACACATTTGTACACCCCTGCTGTAGCTATAAAATACGTTTTTGCTTGGTCGTCGGGATGAACACATAGTTGTGTATAGCCGCTAGTCATGTCCAGGCATGAAAAGACTTTACATTTAGACATGTTTTCAATCGTTTCCACTAAATTAGGTAGGGGATGAAGGTCTGGGGTATTTACTGCATTTTAACGTTTATAGTCAACATAAAATCGAAACTCTGGATGTCCTGTTGTAGACTTCTTTTTTAAAATCACTATAGGAGAGCTCCATGGTGGATCATGTTTTTCCCTGGGTTTGATCAATCCGACTTATAACTGGTTTTAAACCATGTCTTAAACTAGGGCTCTTTGGTGGTAAGGTACTTTGTATGGTTTCCGAGATATAGACTTCGCATCTCCGGTATGTATTTGATGGTGTACTAACTTGGGTAGCAGGTAAATTATCTTTTTCCTAAAGATATTCTTAAACTCTCGTAAGATAGGCTTCAAAATGTTTTTATCTTCCTCTGACAAATGATCTAGTTTTTGATTCAGTGCAGCTTTGAATTTAGGGGTTGTAGTCTCCTTAACCTCACAAGCTCGTACAATTTTATTTTGACTCTTACCCTACCCTGAGGTAATACAAGGTCCGTGGCATACAAACTTTCACATTAGTTTTTCCACAACAGATGACGTCATCTTTATTTACATAACAAACGCTAGCAATTACCACCCCTCGTGGCATATGGATAGCCACAGGTCTCATATTGACAACACTTATAGGAACTCTGACGTTGTTCCCCACCTTTATGGCAAAACTAACACTTCTAGCCACATAAAAGTGTTCGCCTTCCAGTGTATCGCTTTGTATAACTGGTTATACTAAAAGTAACTTTTTGTCAACGACTCCGGGGAAATTAACTTCAGCTTGAATTATCTTTCTTGCGCCCTGGGGCATTTCCTCAGAGTGCATCAAACGTACTAGAACCGGAACCATTTCCACAGCGCAGGATGAGGTAGCAGCTAATCTCATATTTACAACTGCATTAGTTCGTTGGGGCCCTATTTCGGCTCTTGTTCCTAAATCATATAATTTATTATGAGGGTTCAGCTTCCATTTTTCTACGTTAATAGACGCCTGGTTTTTCAACAATAAATATAACCCAAGTATGCCCTCATAGCGGTGACAACTGTCATTTACAACCTGTACATTTACTTCATAGCTTAATAGTCACCGAATTTTCTCTCAAATTTTAAATTCTTCGTCCTCCTAGAGCAGCAATTTCGTACTTAGGTTCGGAAATATTCCTATTTCCCACAACTTCTTGCCACATTACCGAAACTTGAGCTAATGTATCGACTAACAACCTGCATTGATTTCCCTCGTAGTTTGCAAGAACTATAAGCTCTTCGATACTAGAGTCTTCACTGTCAGCAGAAGTTATAGGGACGAATTTTATTTGGACTGGGGGTCGTGGCTTGGCCCAATCCCTTGATCGTTTGGGGGAGGTTTCCTCCCTTCAAACCTTTTCCTACAAAATTTGGATATATGTCCCTTGGCCCCACAATGGGAACAAACCAACTTATTGATTGGACAAATTTTAGCTAAATGACCGTATCTCCTATATTTGTGACATTTAACCTCAGCGTAGCTCGTAAAAACACGTTTTTCCGTTCGTCTGTCTTCAATTGATCGACGGTCCACTTCTACGATGTCTACTGCTGATTCCATTGCGTCTTGGAACGATATAGGTTTGGAAAGACGTGTCAGTCTACCCAATTCCCCAGACAAGCCATTCAGAAAAGCATCTAACGCTCTCTGGTCCGCCTCAAACTTTATTGTAGCATTGCCCTCTTCACTCTCCCTTAAATCATACGTATTGACGTTGATTTTTCTTATTCTATCAACGAATTGCTCTATAGTTTCAAACAAACGTAACTTTCTTCGGGTCAGCTGTTCTCGGCATTACCTGGTAGTATTAGTCCCCTTGAAGCGCTTTACGAGCTCTTGTTTCAAGGATTCATAAGTCACAGCTTCCTTACATTCACTATGCGACCAGGCAAAATCCTGTGCTTCCCTTGAAACCCGTAATTTGGCTACTGCTAATTTTTAACTATCGGTCCACCCACATAGCTCTGCTGACTGCTCTAACTTTGCAAAAAAGGGTATTCACACTATCCTCTGCCCTTCCTTGAAATACTGGTATACTAGGAATAAGAGAGAAATTCCTAACATACATGGTGGCTGTTATTGATTCATTTCCCTGACTCATATTAGCAGCATGGTTTATACGCTTTTGCCTTAAAGTTTCGTTTTATACTTTTAAATCACGAATTTGTGTCATTAAGTGATCTATGGCTGTTTGTAAGTCCATGACTCGTCCTTCTAATCTTACTGGAGGCATAGCCACGATCACAATTTTGCAATTAAATAGTTTAATTTTGGAATTATTTGTCCGAATATAAAAATGAATACTTCAGAATTTTAAATACATCTTAAATAATAATTGAACACACAAAATAGGCTAGACCATATCAAAGTAGTACAATTCCCTAACTTGGTGTTTCTGTTGTTGTTGTTGTTGTGGTGGTGAGTGACGTTTGTGAATGACGTTTGTGACGTCACTAATGACAATTCCAGCTGGTTGACATTGCGGACTTATCTTCGTCTTCGATGGTGATTCCTTCTGTCCTGACAACAGCTGATATACGCACACACGCGTTTATCACTCCAATCGCGCCTCAAGATACAAAGTTTTATCAGTTCATATCGTATTTCTTCCACGCATAGCATAATCAAGCTAGTAGCACGCGTAATGTAACTTCTAACCAATTAACCTTGCCATCAATTTTAGAATGTTTTACCTATGTCCCGACATGTTATCACTTAATATAACTTAATTCATTTTGGTATCACTTTATCACTCAGTCTTTACTTTGGACACACTTGCAAAGTCCCGATCCTCACTTCTGTCACCACTTTATAACGTCCCTATTTTATTTGGGTGCCAGGTAGTCAACCCTAACCACTACACTACTGGGACATCCTAGGGGGTTACATGGTTGGGATGGGCCCCGAGCGGTAGGGGTTGGGATGGGTGGTTCGTGGGGTAATCAGGTTAGCGGGTTAGTCCAATAATAAATATTTATTACTCTAGTCAGATACTAAGCTACTACATAAGTATTAGGTAATCCCCGTGACGAGGAAGCACGCGCGGTAACGGGACTCGCGAAACTACCCAGAGACCCGCAATCGACCCTCTGGCAGGGGTGAACCGGCAGATGACATGCTATCTCGTCATCTCGTTTAACGGCTACCCCACCACACATGCATCCAGCATGGCTTCCAACATCCAACAACGTGTGTTCTTATCACACACAAACATGCTGATCTCGATTCACACCAGTCATAAGGTCCATCGGTCACGCCGTGCTCGCTCGTCAACAGGATGCAAGCTATATGAGCTATATGCTACTCTCAACAGGAAGGCAACCCAATAATCTTGACCTTCAAGGAAATGAACAAGCGTGGGATAACCTCCTGCCAGAATAATCCTTAAATAATTATGCTCTTACACTATTATATATGTATATTATAAATTCGTGGAATATAAACAGGTGTAGACTATGTATCTTATTTTAGTCTAACCTATAGTAAAATTAAACTAATATGATCTAGTTAAATTATTGTTATAGTTAATTTAGATGCTAGTCAAAATGCTTATTTGTAGCTATTTTGAGATACTTTTGACTATTCCTCATTCATTAATTTTTACTGAACCTTGTATAAAGATATAATAAATTCAAGGCAGGGCAATTTAATTACTCTAGGGGATGGAGAAGGAAGCCCCAGTTCTGACAACACTGCTATCAACTAAGGTAGGGCAGAATTTTAGTCTACACCTCATCAATCACCGCTACAGTTGTTTATATATTTTATAGTTACATATGCCTAAAAAGCTTCCGTGTATATAAGTGTGCGTTCTTTAAGACAAGTTAAATCATCATATCAATTGATTTATTGAGTAACTAAACGAGTAAAGTTAGATTATTTGTGAAATAAAATTATACAACAGAGTGTAAATTAATATACCTAAATAGTTCGAATAAATGGTTTAATTCACTTCATTGAATTTATTAGTTAATATATTAGAATACTTGAGTTCCAGCTCAGCAGGGTGGTTTTTAACAGAAACCAGGGTGGATCACAAAATAATGATCAAAAGTTTGTTAATATTAAAAGTTATTGAGGCACTTCTATTCTACGACTATAAATACAAGACAATAGTCAATGCATTTGCTTAAATGAAATATAGAAAAAGATACTATAATTAAATCGAATTAGAAAGTTATACTTTATTGATTATTTTTACCTTCTAAACATCATATTTTTTGACAAATAATTGCTCAGATTTGTTGACTTAAAATTTGGTACAAATTTCCTTTTTTATGTAACTTGTGTTTACCGAGGAAGAAAATTAATAAAGTATAGTAAGGAGAGTTCCAGTGGCAGCTAGTGAGTTTGAAAACTGGGAGTGCTGCTTGGGTTGTACGGGAAGAAGGGGGAGTATGGAGGATTGGATGGAGATTTATGGAGAAGCAAGAGAGTTCCTTTGGAGGAATATGTAATAATGTTTTCTCTAAGCATTTTATAGCTTAACATTTACTAAAACTAATTTATTCTTAAGACTTAGAAGCAAAAAGGTAATTTAATTAAATATAATATGAGAATTAATCCTTTCTGTACACCCGAGCCCTGGTCTTCCAATATTCAACAATCCATCCTCTTATATAAGTGTGACGCAATAGATTGTGTGGGGCGCTATTTTTCTACTTCTCAACTTTAGCCTACTGTTCTGCACGTGTTCACAAACGAGAATTTATCAGACGCTTTTATTATATATAATACAAACAATTAATTAACGAGGAGCCTACCTTTGTGAATGGTGACAGTGTACCTGGAATGATGAGTTGATATATGGGGCGCCCCAATCTTGAATCTTGAACACTTAAAATACACTAATTACATCACACGAGAGAGGAGTTTTTTGGTCTTTGTACCTCGAGACATAAAGACGCTTGCATACTGATTTTACCGTTATACACAACAAAATCGCGGGAAATTGGCGAGCCTAGAGCCAGTAAGAGAAGGGACAAGGAGGTGCTGCCACCTACTGCTAATAAGAAAAACTAACTATAAACAAAATAGAGCACAGCTGGCTCAGTAGGTATATTCACACTAAACACCTACTTTATTACTTTTCTAACCAAAAGTCAATAATGAAACTATATTTACAAAGAGAATTAAATAACGAATTAATTAGTACTTTGAAAACCTTTGAAAAAAATACACTCACCAAATAATAGATTAAATATCATTCTTCCCAGTTTTTGAGAAGCGTGTGTTCGAAGAATTCATTGCTTTCCACAATTGATACTATACAATTTAGCCACAAACAAAATTACATAACAAAAATTGATTAAACTTAATCAGATACTATTCGACAACAAATGCCATGGTGGCTGGATAACGTCACATTTATGATGTCCTAAAATTATGTTTAAAATAAGTATTATTAAATTATGATACAAACCTAACTTTAAAACATTCCATAATTTGTAAAAAAAAATATTTACACACAAACCAAATAAAACCTAGCCTTTAATGTACAAATAAATTAAAATTTCTGATAATATTTATCAAATAAACAATTTAATCATTTAATTTCTAGAGAAAATAATGAAGTAGTACACAATAAAAGATCATGGGTCAACATTATAATGAAGAAAGAAAAAATAAGTAAACAAAAATGGTAGTCAATATTTTACGTTTATATGTTTTTACTGTTATTCGATTGGGTTTTGTTTTAGTTGTATAACTATTCAATATTATCAAACTGTATCAAACCTGGTATTATTCGATTTGTCATCTTCTTATGCAGTCCTAAATAATAATAATAATAATAATAATAAATAATTATGAAGATGATGATGGTGGTGATA
This sequence comes from Timema poppense, assembly GCA_902141375.1. NCBI lineage: Eukaryota > Metazoa > Arthropoda > Insecta > Phasmatodea > Timematidae > Timema > Timema poppense. Next base: position 25,177 of record CABFOV010003913.1, on the reverse strand, counting down.
GTGATTATATAAAATAATATAGGCCTAAGTGTATTATAACTAAATGAAGTAAATGATTCTATAATTGGCCTACCGTAATAAATGGTATTATTCCCGACTACACAACCAACAAAGAAGGTGAATCTTTATCAAAATTAATTTTACTAACAGAGAGTAGCAAAGAAAATACATGCATTGCATTCAAGCTAAGAGTACTATAACCGAGTATTTACACCAAAACCTTTAAGACAAGAACTATGAAGTTTCAGGTTCGCTTGGCCTGAGGTGCCCATATCCTTAATTTCCAAGGAGTCTTGATGTTTATAAATTGTTTGACACTTAAAACAGTATAGCTAAATTTAACTAAAATGTTCATAGTGGATTACAACTACACCTTCACTACGTCATAGTAAATATCTTAATAGTTACAGCTTATTTAACTTTTTTCACAACCACATACACGTTTATTGTAGGGAAAAACAAGGGTGACAACATATAACTCTGAAACCAGAACCATTAGTTTACAATTTATTCTTTAGAGAGCACTCTAATCACAGTAAATAAATCACGTTATGAGCTAAGATAAGAGATGGCAGTAACAAATATTAATATGAATTATGTAAAAAAAGGCAAAAAAATTACTAAATCATTTAGTTAATCCAGGAAGATTGAAAAAAGTTTATGATTTATGCTTTTATATATATAAATTATCAATACTGTACGATTACAATTGTCAATTAATATTAATTGTACCTATGGTTATTATTCTAAATATTGGCAGTTAATATTAATTATATAACAACAAGTGACTTAAACGATTATAAATAGGTGTAAGCTATGGAAATTCTGAAAATTTTGAATAAATAAGTTAAATAACATTTGAATGTCTATTTATCCCAAAATTTAAATCTTAAATTTTTTATAAAATATATAAAGATTATATATTGTCCTCCTAGAGCGATTATGTCCAAGTCCAGACCAAGACTTTTCGTGGAAATGTCGGATATAATAGTCAACCATGTTAGCTGAGCTCCTACTTTATATTGGTCTTGTTAGTGAATAAAGGGGTGAGATATCTTCATTTTAAAAATATAATGCAACGTTGAGAACACGTGCCCAAGTTACGTAGGTCGGACATCTAGTGAGTAGGCAGTTAAAACCTGGCACGTGCTCAAGTCACATAGGCCGGACACCTGGTGATCTGACCGTCAAAACTTGGTACGTTCATCAAGTCACGTAGACATTGAGGAGGACTAATGGCAGCAGAGAAGATATTTCTTTATTATTATTATTTTAGGTACAGTATTTTACGTGCATTTTCTGAATCTACTGATTATATCAACACACAATCATTTCTATGATCGATAGAAAAAGGACCTATCAATTTTGCTAGGAAAGGAATTTTCACATACACACAGGGTTCTTTTCCATGCCACAATCGACATGGTACCGACAGCTTTAATTCCCCTCCGAAGGAAGATGTGTTACGTATTTTTATCGCTCAAGAAATATTCGTCGACTCCGGCTGGGTTTGAATCCACAAACATCGGATCATAAGGCGAGCACATTATCCCAAGACCGCTGAGGTCAACAGTAAAGATGAAAAAACGAGTTAAAGGGAGGAAGAATAGCATGGGTTTATAATATTACCTACGTTCAATAAAATAATTAATAATTATAATGTTTTACCACTTTTAAATACATATACTAAAATCTACTGAATTTTTTAGGTTAATGCTACTAATTTGTAGGGTACTCGGTTTGGAAACACTAGTTCACACTTTGTTGATAGGTGTATACGTACAGACACTCATGCCAGCACGCAACATCTTGAATCTCACTCGACCCAATGGTTTCGTCAGTACATCCCCAGCTGCTTTTGTTTATCGATGTGCTTAAGAGAAATTCGACCATCCAATCAGCACTCCCGACTTCCGTACAAAGTAGTGCCGCACTTCACTGTGCTTTGATCTCTTGTAGAAATCAGGATTTTTGTAAGTTTTATTGCGCTTGGGTTGCCCACTTGCAGGATTGGCATTTCGTCCTTTTCAGCAGAAAATTTGGCAAGTATACGCTCCAGCCACAGTAACTCTTTAGCGTCTTCACCACCAGCGTCAAACTCTGCTTCCATTGTCGACAATGCTACTGACCACTGCAATCGGCTTGACCACGCCACTGCACCGTCTGCATATATCGCCAGGATGCCACAACTTGACCATCGTGAATTGATGTCACTAGCAAAGTCAGCATCACTGAATGCTTCAAGCGTTTTTTGCTGTTGCTTGTATGATTCAGCAAACCATATTTGCTTATTCCTCGGAGATACTTGTAGATGCGTTTGACGTCCATCCAGTCTGCTTCTGTAAGTTATTTTATTGCTTGGGCAGCCCGAGACAAGACCATAGCTAGCCAATAATTTCAGGGGGGGTTTGGTGGACACATCCTCCAATTTCTGGAAGCCGGGGGATTGGAAAAATTATTTACTTTAAACACAGCTAGAAGCTATCTGAAGTGTTTTTAATGGTGCCATAACCCCTTAACTACCGAAGGCTATACAAATTTCTACGTTTTAAACACATCTAGAAGTTGTGTGAAGTGTTTTTCATGGCACCATAGCCCCCTAGCTGCCAAATTCTAGACAAAATTCTAAATATTAGACACCTCTACACGCTATTTGAAATATTTTTTATAACACCATACCACCTAAATAACTAGGGCTAGGAACATTTCTAGATACTAAACACCTCTAGAAACTATCTCAAGTATTTTAATGGCACCATAACCCCATTACTGCCGAGGGCTAGGAAAAAATTCTAAATATTAAACAATAAACACCTCTAGAAGCTATCTGAAGTATTTATTATGGCACCATAACCCACTAACTACCGAAGGCTTGGAAATTTTCTATATATTAAACACCTCTAGAAGCTATATGAAGTGTTTTTATGGCAACAAGAGCCCCTAACTACAGAATGCTATGAAAAATTCTAAATATTAAACACCTCTAGAAGCTATCTGAAGTATTTTTTTTATGGCACCATAACCCACTAACTAACGAAGGCTTGGAAAATTTATAGATATTAAACACCTCTATAAGCTATATGAAGTGTTTTTTATGTCAACATAAGTCCATAACTACCAAAGGCTAGAAAAAATTCTAGAATCTCTCTGAAGTTATTTTTATGGTAACACAGCTCCCTAATTTGTACGTGTATCTTAATGTTGACTTTGTTTGAACCATATATAAAGCCATATATATTTTATCAATACAATTTGGGGGGGGGGTTGAGTCCCCCCTCCCCAGCTACGGTCTTGGTTTGAAACACAGCAAATGCTATGTCTGGTCATGTTACCATCATCAGGTACATGTGCCATACCCCCACCTCACATTGTATCCAACCAATATCTCAAATATACCATCACTTTGGGCAAAAAGCGTTGCCACTGAGTTTGCCTCGTGCATGTTGAAGAGCTCTAGAATTATTTTTGTGAGTCGCAGTTGAAATATGAACGCATTGATTTAATCTTGATTGCTCCCAGCGACCACACTATCATCCACATAGGTAGTGACAATCAACTGCTTCCTGTTTCGTTCACGGACAAATAGACAGGAATCTGCCGAGGTAGCTTTTAAATCCTGCTCTTTTATTAAGTTTACAAACCATTGACTCCAACATCGTGGAGCCTGTTAGAGACCATATAGGCTTCGTTTGAGTTTGCACACCCGATCGCTGCCGTCATTGAATACTTCCAGTTGATTAATGTATACTTCTTCCTGAAATGTTACATACAAGAAAGCAGTCTTAATATCCAAATAAAACAGTTTCATTTTCTCTACAGTAGGAACTGCAAGAACAGAGCGCACCATTCCGTAGTGTGCTAACGAACCGAAAGTCTCAATCTAATCAATGCCCTCCTTTTGAACATATACTTTAGCAACAAGTCGAGCTCAGAACCTTTAAATCGACCCTTCGGTATTCAGACTTGTGTGAAGCACCCAGTGATGGTTGATGATCTTCGCACCTTTTGGACACTCCAACAGCTTCCACGTGTCATTTTTGGCCAAGGTATTCATTTCTTATTTCATGGCCGTAACCCATTCCTCTTTCTGTGTCGAATTCATGGCTTCGTTATATGATGCAGGATCTCCACGGTTATCATCTGCCATACACGCTTCCTACGTCATCCACAATGGTTGCTTGAACATGCGTGTTTCGTTGGATATGCTTTGGCAACTCCTTCTCGATTGCCAACTTAAAACCGTTTTCAGACTCCGATTACTTTGACTTCACTTCGTCCTCCTGTTCTGAACTCTCTTCTCCAGCAGCGATACTTATTAAATCGTCTTAGTCGAAGATTATCATTTACACGCCCCACACTAGATGTTGCTTCCTTCAATTTGGTTATTATAAAGTGATCGTAAAGGACCCAATTTTGAAAATTTTGGTCGAATATTTAGATATAATTTCTTCATAGCCGAATCACCTCCTAAAGCCACCGTATGTCAAATTAGGCCTACTATCAAACAACACGGTCTCTGAAATTTCGGTTTTACAAACGTCCATTCACCACCGATGCTGAACAACAACCCTTCACTTATTATGTTAATTTTGTTTCAGTCAGTACTTTTGCACTTGTCAACAAAAAATTATACAAATCGTTCCATTCTTATACGATTACTTCATTATGTCTATAACAAATTCAATATGCATTATATTTAGCATTTACCCTTATTTTGTATTATTGGGGTGGATTGGAAGGATAATAACCATACAATTGGTATTTAAATTGATTGTCTACGCCATAGAGCGCCATTAGCCCTAAACATAAGAATTAAATCTTGTTTGGTTACTTATAGATTTTCAATGTTGGTTTTACACACTTAGATTATTGTATACGTAGTAATGTAGACTAGTTCAATTCAAGGAAAATAAATGTACATAATTTTTTATGTTATTATTTACTACTTACTTTAACGATTAGTTTATTAATTGAATAACTTAATATAAACCTAATGTAATTTTTGAATAATTGTAAAATAAAGTTACTCTATAATAGTGTCGCAATTTGCTTCGATTACCTTAGTTTTCTATTTTATTATTATTAATTTCGTTTTTCCTACAGGTTTACTTACGAATTGCCGTACATAACATTGATGGATGAACAATAAATTATATTGCGTTCAAATTAAAACATGAACAATGTTTGATTCACCTTTTGGTATGATAACTCTGGAAAAAAATATTTTTACGCTACAAAAATGTTTTACTCCTAAAAGATTAGATAGCAACAAACGGGACCTATCTATTGATGGCAAGTTTGCATTATTGCAGTTGAATCAAGAATTTAAATGTGTTTGTAAACTTCAAGCAAGGAATGATTTAATTTTGTTGGAACATTTCCAACTCGACCCGAGTGTTATTGTGTTTAGCAACACGATTAAAGGTTCGGATGGTTTGCCGAGTAAATCTATAATTAGTAACTGTAGATATTCTAATGTCAAGTGCATAACAATATTCCCCTTGGTTGTTAACTTAAAAAAAATAAGTATAACACTAATATTTGAAGATGTACGAAATGTGACAAAATGGCGCAATCAAATGGGCACACTTTGTAATATTGTCAAAGATATGATGAAAATGTTCACTATTACAAACAAATGTATTGTTTCCCTGGAAAACCTTAATGTTTCGCAAAGGTGTGGGTTATGTTACATCATCATTCATAGCATAGGTCACAAGAATATGGTAGGTAAAGTTGATTCCACAACAAATATATTTATTTCTAGCATTGTTAGCAGAGAAAGGTTTGAACAACTTCAAAACGACAATGTTCAGAAATTAGGGGGGCTTGACAACCCTTACCAAACTTTAAAGGAAATAGTATCATACCATTCTAAATTTGGGCGCATAGCAAAAGATAACAAATTAAAGGCATGTCAGCAAGTCTTGTTGATTGGTCCTCCAGGCTGTGGTAAAACCTCACTTGTGCATCTAGTAGCATCAGACTGTCAGGCGACACTCGTAACCCTGCTGGGTCCAGAGGTTTGCCGACCCTCTCCAGGGGACACAGAACTCCAACTAAGGAAGGTGTTTGAACATGCCATCGAACTGGCTCAGGAGAGTGGGTGCTGTATTTTGCTTCTGGATGAAGTGGATAGTGTCCCACAAACTACTAGAGCATTCACACAATTGCTCCTTTTGTTGGAGCAAGTAGACCGTACACCAGGACTTGTTGTGGTTGCCACGACAAGCAGACCCTACGCTCTCCCGGCGAGCGCAAGGAGGCCAGGTAGACTCGAGAC
>CABFOV010003913.1:0-18889 GCA_902141375.1 Timema poppense | reverse complement strand
GACCGAGATCTACATCGGTGTCCCGTCCGAGAAAGAGCGTGCAGAAATCCTTGCGACACTACTTTCTGACACTTGTCCAATGTCACTCAATTTATGTAAACGAGTGGCTCATCTCACACCCGGGTTTGTGGGCGCAGACCTAGCGTTGCTGTGCCAACACGTGGCCCTCGATAAACTTAACAGACAAGGTGATGAAAGGGACTCGCAAGACATTTTCCTTGCAGCTATTGCTAGGATGCGTCCATGCTCTCTAAGGAGTGGGTTGGGTGTGGTAACGACACTTCCTGCAGCTCTGTCGGATATTGGTGGTTTGTACCGTGTGAAGCAAGAGGTGAGAGCGGCCGTGGAATGGCCTCTTATACATTCAAAAGCATTCAGACGACTAGGTCTGCCCCAGCCAAGAGGGGTGCTACTTTATGGACCCCCCGGATGTGCTAAGACTTCGCTGGCCCGAGCCCTAGCCGCATCGACCAACACTACATTCTTGTCTGTATCTGCGGCAGAGCTCTACTCCCCCTTTGTCGGAGATGCAGAGAGAAGTGTCGTAGAGTTGTTTCACAGAGCTCGACTTGGTGCACCCACCATTCTTTTCATTGACGAGATCGACGCATTGGTTGGCAGCCGGGGGGATCGGCAACGGGGTGTTCAGGAGCGAGTTTTGTCAGCGCTGTTGACAGAGATGGATGGCGTAGGTATCAAACTGGAGACCTTATCATCAGTCCAGCATCAAGAGACCAATGTTCTGGTCGTGGCGGCGACCAACCGCCCGGACCTGTTGGATGACGCTCTCTTGCGACCCGGTAGGTTCGACAAGCTCGTGTATGTGCCCCCACCAGATGAAACATCAAGACAAGACATTTTGAATGTTCTCACCAGGGACATGCCACTTGCGGAAGATGTGGACTTGCGCTCGGTGGCACACGCCACACAGCTCTGTTCTGGTGCGGATCTCACTAACTTGTGCAGGGAGGTGAGGAAAGAGCCCTACAACTAACTACACTAGCCCCATGGCTTCTTTGGTGCTGAGTGACAGCTTACAGCTGATGGTTTTGAAAAGTTACCGGACCAAATTATGTATCCCTACGCCGAACCATATGATCTGCAAAAACATGTGTTTAACAGCTATCACTTCTGACAGTCAAAATTTATGTATATACCTAAATGTTGACTGTCAGAAGTCAGCTGTGAGCTGTCAGTCAGCACCAAAGAAGACATGGGGCTACTGTAACAAGCCTACATAAAACTTAGGATAGGCCCTAAAACCTCTTTTATAGATTAAGTAGTTTTAACTTATACCTGATGACAATTGTACATTGTACTGTTGCTTAGTGGACCAAAACTTAAAACGTCACTTGATTAAAATATAGTAAACTATGCTAAAGGTAAGCCTATATTACCTAAAAAAAGAAGCTATGAAAAGGCCCCTTAAAAAGTAGAGCAAGGCCACAAACAAGGTATACTCTAGACCCACAGCCTCCAGGTTGAAATGGCTGAGCTCAATTGGGAAAGCTTGAGTCCTTCAATACAGCGATCACTTGCAGTCTTAAGTGATGACATTACTCTCAAGCAGACATTTAAAAAAAATCACCTTAATTTTCTATTAGAGAGCAAACAATAATTGCCTTCTAGTGACAATAAACTGGCTTTCAAAAGCAAGGTTCGAGTAGTGGCCCCACCCCTCTCCCACAAACCAACCCTTCATCTCGAAACAAGCTTACTCAAACTGCAAATTACAAAGAAAATACAGAATACAATCATCTTTTTTTATTTTGTTCGAATAATTTGCTTAGAAATTGTTTGGGTTGTAAACGATCTTCAAATTTCCATCGCCTAGTTACTTGTCTGAAAATATTTGTTCATTGTTGAGGGGGTCTAGTCGCTGGTACTTGAACTATTATGTTCGGACCGCCCTCCTTGAAAACATGCTCTCCAGCTTGTAGCCTTCACTACAAACATCGCAGTAATGGAGGAGACGATTGCTGCAGCTAACCCAAAACCGCGTATAATCTTTATGTTTATGAAAACAAGAGGTTGTAGCACATTTGATTCAAACTAGCACTCACCTAGCAATAAACATTTCATTATATTTCACGCAATAAGATAATAAAAACCACTTTAAACCAATGTACAGTAAACTCCAAATGTACACAGCACTTAAACCGTTTGTATTGGTCTTCAGCTTCATTGCAACTGATTTCTTTTCCCTTATCTTGCTATGTATTTTCTATAACATCAGCTTGTCAAATAGGAGCGTGCCATCTGTCTGTTCCAGATATGAGTCCATTCCAGTGCCTTGCATAAACTTTTTGTCTCTGTCCATTATCTCTTCCCTAGGGATTTACTGAGTACAACAATTGGTAGCCCTGTATTCTCCATCAACAGCATTTTATCCAAAAATGTATCCCCTTCTGTTGTCAATGCCGCGGTTAAGCCGCAAAGCGGATAATCGGCCTGTGCATAATTGAGAGTTTACTGTACTGCGATCACTGAGGATTTCAACTAGCACTCTCCAGTGCCCAAAGACTAAACCTGGCTCAAGGAACGCAGCAAAACTCCCTTAAAGCTGGGTGTCTGATGTCTCCTTGTCTGTAGACAAGTCTAGGCCTACTAACATTCTTTTAACTTAGAATTAAAAGTTCTAGTAGCCTCAAATGTAGATTTTGTTTTATTTCATCTTGATTTTTGATGTAAAGCTTAGTACATAGGCTCTACATTTATTATTTATGATTATCAAAAACACTTTAAAATGGATTTTAAATAATATATAAAAGATCTACTTTTACAAAGTTTCATGATAAAAAGTCAATACTTCCAAATTGTTTTTGTCAGCATCATAGTTTGCGATATTAAATTAAATACACAGTTTTCATGTTTTAAATAGCTTCTTTGAAGATTTATATAGAGTTCATTTTTTTACTTTTTTAGCATCGCGTTTTACCACCTGTTCAGGTTATACGCTTTGTTACTAATTACGCTAATGTATTAGGAATTGGTAAGGTAGAATTTAGAGGAAGTGAACCTGCATTTGTGTGTAGGGAGAACGGAAAACCATTTAGGAAAAACCTGCCCCAGTTCACCCGACCAAGATTCAAACCTCGATCTCCCCGTCCTTGGCAAGTCAAACTCAACACGAAACTAGCTAGTGGAAAAACATTTTGGAGAAACCCCTCTCAACCTGACCAAGATTTGAACCTTGATCTCGTGATTGACAGTCTATTCTACCGTGAGAGTGACTCCTTAGACCAGAGGTATTCAACCTTTTAAGGTTCACAGGCCAAAGTTTCGGTCTCTTGTTGGCTCGTGAGCTGCAATACTGTACCGACAACATTGGGATTGAACACTTAATACATTATATTTGTTTTGGCATCCCGATTGTCTCAGCAGTGATGAGCAAACGCAAACATTCCCGACTATGTTCAAAAATATTAATTTCTCCCTTGTCTACTAGAGTAGTCATTTGCCAGTTAAAGGTAAATTTCTACAAAAACTTAATGTTTTTCTTCATGTATAAAGCAAAAATCATTTATAAAATAGTTTAAAATAAATACGTATTTATTTCATAATTTAATTATGGTTGACCTGGTGGTCTAGAGATAAGGTGTCAGACTTCTGTGCTGGGGGTCAGGGGTTCAATCCTCGGTCCCGGCACAGATTTATCTGATTGCCAAACCCTTCCTTCACCTCTGACAATATGTATATCAATCACAACTTGTGAATGTGGGGAATGCCAGGCCTCCACCGTGGTTCGGATTCCACACTAAACTGTGGGTCCTCCATTTCATCTCACAATCACCCTACCATCATACATTAGCGTGAGTATAACCTGAACGGGTAGTAAGACGCGGTGCTAATAATAATCATAATAATAATAATAATAACAATAATTTAATTTAATTATGTAAAATATAAATCTGTAGAGCATATTTGTCATTTTTTCTCTTGAAATGATTTTACATTTTTCATGAGCTGGTGGGCCGCAAAAATAATGTTAATGTAGGGCTAAGGTTGAAGATCCCTGCCTTATACCATGCGGCCACTGAAGCAGGTCACGAACCTGTTAATATTGTGAAAAGGTATACTGGTTTTATGTGTATGAATCTTAGTATATTTGTTTTTCAGGCCGGGCTCTGCGCCCTCACAGAAGAAGGAATGGATGTCCAACAAGTGAAAAACAAACATTTCCAAAAAGTCTTGGACAAACTAAAACCGTCGCTCACACAGAGCCAAATAGAGTGGTACACCAGTTATAAAAGATGAGTTAAAACAAGAACACACTTCTTAAAGACTGAGTGACTCTAAGACATTCAAGCCACAGTTCAATCCAACTGCACAAAGAAAGGTGTTTTTTTAACATAGCCTCCACACCAAGTTGACTTGTTTTAACTCATTTGTTTGGCATTTCATCTGTTTTTTCTGTTTCATGATCAATGCCAAATTCTCATACAGATTTTAATAAATTTGGTAAGGGCATTCTTTAAGCCTATTCCAAACAAATAATATATTTAGATTTTTTTTTTTTTTTACATCTAAAGTGAGACTGTCATCTTAAATACATTGAGTAGGCCTACTGTTATTCTTTGTGAAAATAACATACTTTTGATCATATTATACATTTGTGTTCTATCTAAATTGATTACCTAGGAAAATATCCCCAAATCAAAGGTGAAATTATAGGATATATTACAACTTGAAATCTTAATAGAAATATAAAGACTGTATTAATTATAATAACGGGTGACCTGGTGGTTTAGGGGTAAGGTGTCAGACTTCTGTGCTGGCAACCGGGGTTCAATCCTCGGTCCCGGCACAGATTTATCTGATTACCAAACCTCGGATTCCACGTTAAACTGTAGGTCCTCCATTCCATCTCACAATCACCCTACCATTACACATTAACGTAAGTGCGTATAACCTGAACGGGTAGTAAGACGCGGCGCTAATAATAATAATAACATGGAGGGGGGTCTACTTTTCACAGAACTACTAGCAAGACTGTACTAATGATAATTTCTTTAATGCTTGACTCTGTCGGTTTCTTGAAGGCATTAAATTGGCATCATTCCCAGTCCTACAACACGTCCCTGTGACATAGTGGATCTCTAAGTATTTTTTTATTAGTGTTGATTTTGAGGAGATCTTTTTTCCTGAAGCAATGGTCACAGGAAAGGTGAATAGGATTCATAGAACCACTGTTATGTTTGGAAAGTTTTCTTTGAGATTGAATTTTAATTAAAATAGGGCTAACTGCATGTCTTGTAGATTTTCGAATAACGCTCGCAATGGCAACTCCACAATCTTTATTTTATTTTTATTTTACAACTTAAGAAGGAGGATTAAAATATTCCATGAATTGAAGGAAAAAAATAAAACTCTGGGAGCTCAAGGAGGCAGAGGATAGAGCGCATTGGCGGTCTAAGTTTACTGACAAAATGAATGGACCTGTCATAAGACAGAACGCCTAGTAATATAAATAATAATAGTAAAGTATGTATAGTGTTAATCAGTAATACAATATGTATGTTAATATAAACTAAAAATGAATATATATAACATCAATTTTAAGCTGTACTGTTGTAAGGGGATATTTTAATGTATCATTCTGATCTCATTAAAATGTAACTTAGATCGCACAACCCAATAGCCTTGCTTTGGGCTGAAATACTAGTCACTTCTTAGAGTTATACAATTCCAGATCGTGTATGTGTCTAAAAATATTATAACATCAAGTTTCAATCTTAATAAAATCATGTTTATAATGTAAAATGACTGAAAAAGTTATAAATTGGTTCGGAAAACCTGAAAAAGTCAAGGAATTTTAAAATATAATTTTGCTGTACACCCTTTAGGATGAGGTGCTCTTTTTTCTATTATTTTTCTGCATCAATATCTATTATTTTGCTTCATATATCTTAAATGTCTCCATTTTTAGGCAAAAGAGCAAGAAAAATGTCATAGTAGTGCACTATACAATTTTTTTACAGATAGTGTCAATTCTGAATTTGAAAACTAAACATTGAAAACTTTGATCATCTTTGGCTAATTTAGAGTAATTTTTTAACACATGTTCTAAGAGGTTCTTCAAGCTAAGGATGGTTTTTAGGATAGTTAGCTAGCATACTATATTCTATTCACGGTAGGAATTACTCTCTTAAAGGTCTTTTTTCCTACCAATTATCCTACTATATAGTAGATTTATGGTAGGGAAAAAGGCCTTTCAGAAGTCAATTCCTACGGTGAATGGAATATAAGTGAACATTTTATTAACATAATTCTGTCATAAAACACCAGATAAAAAAAATTTGTCTTCTACAGGTGTGTGCTTGGAACTGCACGTATATACTGCTTATGTCAGAAAAGCTCAATTTTTTATGGAAATCTATCAATTAGTTCAAAAACTATAAAACCCGCTTCAATGGCCGAATGGTTTTAGGTGTCACTCTCGCAATAGACTAGTCTGTCGATGGTGGGGAGATCGGATTTTGATCCGGGTCGGGTGTTCTTAAATGGTTTTCCACTCACTTTCTCCGCACAAATGTGGGTACATTGCCTCTAAATCTAACCTTCCTCATCCTTAATCTACTAGTGTAATTAGTACAGAGGTGTATAACCTGAACAGGTTGTAAGAGACAGTGCTTTAAAACAAAATCATAAAGGTGTAGACAGTAATGGGTTAAGAGAATATTTAGGTGGGGGGGGGGATAGAAGGGGTTAATAATGCTAATCAGAATCATAGAGAATCATAGAAAGACGGATGAAAGCATGGTGAAAGGGTAACAAGGGTGGGAGAACAGCTTGTGGGGTGAGGGGAAGGTAAGGTTCGTTGAAACGCCACTTGGCAACTCCGAGCGCAGCGGGTCGCTGGGTCAAGTTCATTCTACACTTCTTTGCGCATCAGAAGTAGACTAGAAAGCACGTGTTAAAGCCGCCATGAGGTTTATCTTGAATGTTTTCTCCAAACAAGATGGCGAGGGAATCCAAGAACATCTTAATACTGTGAGTAAATATTGAAGCGTATTATAACTAAATATGTCAGTTTAATTCTCTTCTTTAGAATCTGCTACGGTATTTATCAAAATTTAAAGTCTCTTAAAAACCACGCGTTTCACCCTCGGGAAAATCATGATTATTATGTGACTTCATCCAGTCACAAAAAATAAATCTTGAGGCAGATGATTCTTAAATATGTTGATATTAATTCTTTCTTTCGTTTTTGTTGTCATAAATTATCAAATTTTTAATATTTAATTGTAGATGTCTAATTACTCTAATTGACATGCTACAACTCTCCTACCCTTCAAAGGAGTCTTTCAGGGATGTAGTCAATCAGCTGAGAGGGTGCATCTGTAGATAAGTCTAGCCCCTTGGGAGTAGGCAACTGCAACTACCTTGAAGTAATCCGGCTTGCATAGAACTTCTACCCTGGCGCACGGCAGACATCTGAAGAAGACTATATCTATCATCTCTTGTGGCGTGCTGGTGCAGAGGGAGAGGACAGGAAGGAAGAACAACGAAGAAATGAGTCAAATAGAGAGCACACATAAGACTGACTCATAACTTAGTAGAAAACCGTAGCAGCCCAGAGAAAACCAGATTGATATACCATAGCATCCCAGAGAGAACCAGCATAGGCCAGAGTAAAATACCATAGTATTCCATAACATTCCAGAGTAAAATATTCTATTGCAAACCAGACCATTCCAGAGAAAAATACCCAAGTATTCCATTGCAAACAAGAGTATTCTGGAGAAATAAAAAACCAGATCTACTATGGTTGTTTCATAACCGAATGAAAGCCCATATCTTGGTTTGCTTTGGATTTATCTGGTTTCCTCTTGAAATTTTCACCAGGGCGATGCTTCAGAAGTGGTTGAATTGTTTTTCTTTAATGAGTATGGAATTTGAGTTAGGTATTGAACCGAGTTTCTCTCGCTTTTATGAAAGGGGGAAAAAAATCTTTGATGTGTTGACACACTTCTATAAATTTGTGAGTATACTTGATAATTTTCTCTACTCCAAATTTTAATTTTTCTACTGGGAAAATAATATTTTCATATTGCATTAAACAACATTTTATTATTTTTTAATACATACAACAGCAAACAAGAATACAGTGAAACTAATAAAAACAATACTAACATTGTGTCTATGTTTTATTGCGTGGAAAACTAAAATATCCTCACCTAAATTGCAGAAAAACGTATTATATAAGGGAATGAAAATGTCAACATGACACCAAAAATATCTTATTATTTAAAATGTTATATGTTTATTTGTATAAACTATTCCAATCTAACAAGACCTAACATTCTATACGTAACAACAAAATGATCTTAAACTTTGTTCTGGCCGAGTTATATCCCAAGAGTTAGATGAGCACATCATGTAATATATAATCTAGATACAATATGAAAATTACTATTATAATGTTTTTAGCACCGCGTCTTACTACCTGTTTAGGTTACATGCCAATGTACTATTTACGCTAACATTAAATCTAGGGCAGACACAATATCCAGCCGTTAGCTCATCACTGTGAAAGGGTAAGCCCACATTTCCCCAATGATACATTTTTTGGCCATGTTGAGGATTGAACCCGGGGCCCTTAGCTGCATAGGCAGACGTGCTACTGACTGATATAAACCGTCGGACTACTATTAATCAATTCCCTACATGCTTGTGTGTATTTAAAATTAAAACAATTTTTTTTAAATATCATTAGATAAAGAATATAATTTCCACAGTAATAAGATGCACACCATCCCCAAGTAGTCCTAGTTATGTAGCCTATAGCCTCCACCCTCTAAATAGCTATTGTAACAATTTTAACATTTTAAATCAATACAAAAATATTTTAAGAAGATGTGTTACACAAATGGGAAGGGGAAGCGGGGCCTAAAAAAAGTTAGGGCCCGTGACCTCCAACTGCCCTGCATTTAAGTTATAATGTATTTCGATTTCAAATACACAAACAGTTTTGCTTTTAATGGTTTTACTGAACGACTCCATTGTGTATCTAAATTAGGAATTATGTATTTTTCTTTCGTTTATATATTTTGTAATGTGCCACTTTTCTTCCACCATAATCATTATCAAAACGTTGCAACTGAAGAGGGAAAGCCACGTTCACCCAGTTTTATGTTGCTTTACTCAATGTACAGGTCCTCTTGCGTATATTATCTTGCTGGCGAGTAGATTACGTTCACTAGTCCTTAGTATTTTGTCAGGCATCGCAGCTAAGACATTTCAAAACTAGATCTTTGAAGGATTTCGAGCAAATATCAAATAAATCCAATGGTGACTCACTACTCGCAAGTTTCATTCAAAACTAGGGGCCTCGTACCCAATGTTCGTGGGCTCAAACCCAGATAAGGTAAACGGATTTGTCTTGAGCAATAACAGACTGAGGCCCGGCTTCCTTCAGAGAGGAAGTAAACCTGTCGGTCTCATGTCAATTGTGGCATGTACACTGGAAGAAAATAACTCTCCGGCAAATTTGGCAGGCTCGTTTGCAAAAAATCTGTGAGGAAGGCAAAAGAGAACCACTACACTTCCTGAACTTCTATATTATGTGGGATTTCTACCAGATGGTGCACTCAGCACTAAGTATTTGAATGACTGAGCGTATGTCCAATAACTTTCGGGTTATTGATTTAATAATAAGGATACATTTATAATATAATTTCTATAAAATAAATATGTATTTTTAAGATTATTACTCAAAACACTTAAAAATAAACGTGTTAAATACTATATTCAAGGTCCATTATGGCCATGGAAGATTATAGTTCTCCTTTCTATTTAATATTTTCATTAACTTTTCTATTTCGTTGTTTGTAGTAAGTTAATTAAATGTTGGCCAACCTGACTATTTACGCTATCTGGTTTTCTAGTTTTTATAAGTCAATGAACTTCTAAAAAAAAAGTCTCTTATCTATCTCCACCAAAGACGCCAACTGTACGATCTGGTTACTACTTTTTCACCACCTGTACGAGCATATTTTAGGATATGTTCTAAAAATAATATCCTGTGACCCGGCTGTAAAGTAACAAATTTTATATAAATTATTATTGTTTATGAAAATCGATAGATTTTTAAATATAATGTCAGAAAGTAGTATCCTACTTGTCTAAATACAAACCATTCCAGGTCGCTATAGACTATAAAGCTGGTAACACTGATGTCCACAGTTCCATTCGTGAGTTGAGAATACTTGCGTGTTGTTAACGTGGCCAAATATGAGAAATAGAAACATTATATACTACCGGTTACCCGAAAAAATAAAATATTGGTCGTATTTACCGTATAGTATCTGTTGACGTATTCATATTCATTTAGGGTTCTTCATAATAAACAAGTATTGTTAAGTAATAAAGGTTCACAAATAGGCCCGATAATTTTTTCAGGTAGGCCCCTGTATATAAGAAGAAAGAGTCAAGTTAGTTTATAAATTAACTATAAGGCACTTCAAAATTGATTAAAACCTATTTTTTATTTGAACACTCGATCATTATAACGTTGAATTCAAATACCTAGACGACTAATATGCTTACACATAATTTTTAAGAAAAGGTTTTTTATAAGATAAGCCAATCTTGAACAAGTTTGTACATGAACTTTTTAAGCCTTACTTTTTTTTTTCAAACTTTAGTGTTATTGCAGTAGAACAAAATAGCTAAGTAGCTTTCCAGGTTAATTTCCACACTTTACTTAACTTACCAATACTAAATCATTTCTAACAATACTATTTAGGGCCTAGTAAACTAAAGTCTTCTCTTCAATCATTCACCTGCTTGTTGACCTTGGACTGGTAAGTAATAATATATTCTACCTCTAAAAGCACACTCAAGAGCACTCACTTAAAAAAAAAGTATAACCATCTTGCTACCCTATGATCAGACTAGACAATTTTATATTATTAATTACACTATTGTGTTAGAGATTTGGAAGCCTGAATTAAACGAAGTGTCTGTATTTGCGTGGGGAGAGAGTGGAAAACCATTCCGGAAAAACCACCCTCAGTGCATCCAACAAAGTTCAAACCTCAATCTCCCTGTCTTTGGCATTCTAGTTTATTGCGAGAGTTGCACCTTAGACCACACAGCCACCAAAGTGGGCAGTCAAATGTTGGGATTGTCGGACCAGGTTGTAGCAATGAGATTATTATTATTATTTATTATTAATTATTACATAATATTACATACAACATCCAAACAAAATATTCTTATATTATTACTAGGCCATTATGCCTAGGTCACAGACAAGGAAACAACAGGTACACAACGCCTGGATTAAACTGGTTTCGCTCCTTTAGGAGGCTTTAGTCCTTCAATACAGGAATCCTTGTGTTTGACTCAAGCTTCGAGATAGAGCGCAACGGAACTCCCATAAGGCTGTTTATCTGGTGTTGCCTTGTCTGTGGCCTGGGGTCTACAATGGAAATCCTAAAAAAAAAACTTATTATTGGGGGCTCTTAGTCTGACCCAAATTCGGTTATTATAACTATATAGCCTAGACTAGCCCTATACCTTTAGACTAACTCAATTTCTTATTTGTATAAGTACTTTTTGTGTTAGCGGTAGCCTTCTTTTCAAATGCAGGACTTATATAGCCTTTGACCCCACAAATACAACAAGAAGCATTTCGATACCAATAGTTACCAGAATCGTTATTTGTAAAGTTACAATGAATGCGACGTAATTTTTCTTTACTGGATTTATATAGTCTTTGTTTTTGAACTACATTGACATTTGTAGTACAAATATCATCTTGTGGGACTGAAAGATGTAAACTAGAGTAAGAACTAGCGTATTAAACAGCAAGCCCAAAATTAACTGTGGAAAGCTCCATTAGTTTCAACTTCGGATCTTGAGAACGCAATCCGTGCAAAAATTAAGTACAAAGGGCGTCATCGAATCAGTCATTTAGAAATTTACAATAATGCATAAGTTTTTTTAATTCAGCTGCAAAATCGGCCGGTAATTCCCCTTCATTTTGCACCCTGTTTTGAAACATTTGGAAATTCACAACAACGCGTAAGTTTTTTTAATTTAGCTGCAAAATCGGCCAGTAATTCCCCTTCATTTTGCACCCTGTTTTGAAACATTTGGAAATTCACAACAACGCATAAGTTTTTTTTAATTCAGCTGCGAAATCAGCCGGTAATTCCCCTTCATTTTGCACCCTGTTTTGAAACTCAACCCTTTCTGCCAGTGCATTCAATTCTGGCAGAAAAAACATAGTCACAATATTTGCAAGTTGTTCCAATGTTTTAGACTCTGGTTCAGTTGGATCACACAAATCACATAACCTTTCGTACGCATGTTCACCAATGGCGTCTAATAAATATAAAGTCTGCTTATCTTCCAGTACATTGTAAATCCTAAGCTTATTTTTTAATCTTTTCAACTAAACATTCCAGTTGGACTTAGATGAATCGAAAGGTTCAATATTAAACTTGGGAATTGATTCAGTAACACAAACAGAAACACCTTCCTCCCTGTCCGACATTAAGGAGAATTTCGTTCGCTAGGAAAATGTCCAGGTGAAAAACAAAATGTGC
Source organism: Timema poppense (assembly GCA_902141375.1). NCBI lineage: Eukaryota > Metazoa > Arthropoda > Insecta > Phasmatodea > Timematidae > Timema > Timema poppense. Next base: position 6,329 of record CABFOV010003913.1, on the reverse strand, counting down.
GCGAATTCTTTTCACACCGCGTCACCACTGTCATACTTTAGACAATCACTAGAGACTATGTTATACATGATACAAGCATGGAAAACTGAAATATTTTGACTTTATACTCTGCAACAAACACTGTTCAACTTCACTTTACTGAATGACATTTGTTCACACCCATTGTAACCTTCACGACTCCGTTGTATCTCCCAGTATAACCGATCACTCCACAACACATTTCCTCGCAATAATAATACATTCATGACCTTAGTTTACTTGGATGACAGCTCAAAGAGTTATCAGAAATAGTCCCTAATATATCTCTATGTCAATAGTTGACATCTGTCACTTTGGATAACTGTAATGAAAACATATGGTAATGTATGAATGTGATAGTTTACCACAGTAATTTGGGGCAATATTATTTTTATTTATTTGAGGTTGGACACAAAGCTTATTTATTGGTCTATTCCACTTAAAAAATATTATTATTCACAACAGGTCTAACAAATATATCTTCAAAATGGCGACCAGCAAATTTAAAACATGTTATTGAACATGACAGAAACAAGTTCTTTACAACGATACACCCATGCAGTGGATAAAAATATTTTATTCCATTAAATATTTAGGAATATGATAGAATAATCATAAAATAATTTATTATATATAAAGAAAATTACAAGTATTTTCTCTTTTCCAAGTACATACGATGCCTGTATTAAAATATATTAATGTATGCTTTATATACACATAATAGATAACATTCCAAAATGAAGAATAAGTACTTTTAATTATGTTGAAAATATTGTTTTATATTGGGTATAAATAAATGATTAAAAGTAATGAAAGAGAGTGAGAAAACTTAAGTTTACATTATTTTAAATGTAAAATATAAAATGTAATTAAAAAACTTGGCATTTATAACAAAACGGTGATTTTATATGGGTGTTGACAAACCTAAACATATGATTTTTGAACTGTCATCCAGGTAAAAACCTATTGTGAACGGAATATAGTTTGTGCATACAGTGCATGATAAAGTGTAATATGTTTAAAGTTAATTTATTCTAGCAAAGCAATCATAATATACAACATATGTAATTTCTTTAACTAGGGGTCATCCATAAAGCACATAAAGCTGTCAAGAGGGAGAGGGGAGGGTTTATGGGAAGCTCTAAGATATATTTGGTATCACATACGTTATAGACCTACTTAAATTCTAATGTTGAAGAAATAGTAGGCTTATTGTTCATATTTTCACTGTTAATAAACATACTTATAGATTACTTTCGAATAAGTATGGTGTTGAAAATGCAAGTAGTTTTTAAAAATGCTCTTAAATTTTATAAATAATCGTCTGTATGGTTAAAAACCATAGCCTAAATAAAACCAGTAAAGTATTGTTAATAAATTATTTGAATTTATTTATATTCGGGATTTAAAATTAATTCTGAATACCGGTAGTATAAAATACAAGTCTGTCTTTTACTGTCACATAATCTTCCCTATTAAATAATTATATTTACTCTATGTGAAAATGTATGTAATGAAACACAGATTTGTGGTTGGGGGGAGAAGGGGCAGGGGGCTAAATGTCAACATGGCAGGGAACGAGGGTCATAAAAGGGTAATAAAGTGATATTTAGTTTATGGTTGACCCCTTAGTACTTAATCAAATATTTTCCTTATAATTTTTAATAATTAATTTGTATCCAAACTTCCCCCTCTCGATTTGCTCATTACCTGCCACCCTCAAACAATTCATTTTTTTGGTGGCAATTAATTCCAAACATTTTTTTTTCTCACTCATTTCAGGAATGAATATCAATCCAAAACAGGTTGTGAAAAAAGACTTAAAAAGTTCCTTGAATGAACATTTTTAATAACTAATCTGAATTGGTGCTCAATTTGACTAAGCTATTTATTTTAATCTGCCACCCTCAAACAATTCATTTTTTAGTGTCAATTAATTCCGAACATTTTTTTTTTCTCCCTCATTTCAGGAATGAATATCAATCCAAAACAGGTTGTGAAAAAAGACTTAAAAAGTTCCTTGAATGAACATTTTTAACAACAAGTCTGAATTGATGCTCAATTTGACTAAGCTATTTATTTTAAAACTACCTCATCTTTTTGCTCAATTTAAAAGTTACTTAAGCTATGGGTAAGTCAATCGACCCTCATCACTCTAAGGACAGTCCAGATGATGCAGGAAGGACGTGCCCCCAGAACAGGGCATACAGCCATGAAGGTGCCAGAGGAGACACTGATGGTCAAATGTTCCCTCTCAGCCCCGATTTATTACCGGATTATGAAAGAGCTCAACACCATGAAAGAAATTCCAATCAAATTGGAGAACATCTAAACTGAGGCTGTGATAACAGATCTTAGACTCTTAGGAAATACAACAAACGGATCTCGAACTGAAGACAATAGAGAAGTGTTGGCCCAACAGGGATCACCAAATAGAACATTTCAGGTCCCTCAAATCCATTCACTTAGAGATATGACTGAGGTTCGAAGACAAAACTCTATAGACCTGAGTAGAGGAATAGACATCCAATCAAATGTTGTTAGACAGGGTCCCTCTAGAGTTTGCGACACAGTCCCTCGATATCCAAGGACAAATGAAACTTATCCAGGAGATGAAATTCCTGACCATCGCACTGACGAAGTGTTTTCCGAACATGTAATATCAAGTACATCATATAATGCTACTAGAAGCCATTCTCTTGGGGATATGGATGCACTACAAAGACACACAGCAGGTGGAATAACACACAGCCAGAGCATAACTGAAGGTACCCTTAGGGAGAGACCTTCGAGATTATCCTTACCTAACGGACGTGTTGGTGTAGACAACGGATCTCTTGCTGGCATGGTCCGTTCTGACACGTTTGCAACTGAACACAACCATTTTGAATTAGCATACATGATGCCACAAGCTGAGAACAATGAAGCTGGTCTCATAGGCTGTGAGCTATTGCTGAGATTTCTGCATAGTCTGATGATAAGGGAACACATTCCTGAGCCCAACTGCATACTTCCGATAAGATCACCAGTGCAAGACAAGTAAGTGACTGCAATTTTAGGGACAGCTCTATTAGCTTTTGTTAGGTTGCTTTTTATTTAATTAATGTAATTTCATTGCTACTTGTATCAATAGGCATTATCTATGCCACATCCTTTAATGACTTTAAGGTGGATAAAAGTTGGTGCGGAGAGTTTTTGCATACTATTTCCAATATTAAAATTTGATTTTTTAGCCTAATGGCTCATTTAAAAACAATGATAATATTTATTAGATAATTTTATGATGAACATTATTTGTTTAAAATACTTTTTGATAGAATGGGTCATCTTTAGAAACAAAGCCTAAAAAACATCACTATTTGATGACTTCTTCCCTCCTTCTTTCACATTTAGGGGGTGATATGATTTGTCTCTTGAAAATAAGGTCATGGTAGAGATAGTCTGTGCAAAATTTCACCTCGGTGAGTCTTAGACTAACAGAACACACTATGAAGGAAAAGCTAATTGAAGAACTAATTACACATGCTTTATAAGGTAGCCCCATCGCTACTTTGGTGCTGACTGACAGCTAAAAGCTTTGAAACGTTACTAGACCAAATTATGTCTTCCTACGTCGAACCATATGATCTGCAAAAACATGTGTTTAGCAGCTGCCACTTTTGATGGTCAAAATTTATGGTATATACCTAAATGTTGACTGTCAGAAGTCAGCTGTGAGCTGTCAGTCAGCACCAAAGAAGCCATGGAGCTACTGTACATTGGGTGTTGCATAACAACTGCACATGTTACCCCGTCAAATTTTCCTTGTCTAGGCACTAAACAAGCAGGTTCACGCTGGTCTTATTTATTAAAAATGGACTTTAATTTCTCTATGCTTCAGACTAAGCTGTTTAAAAATAATGTGATTATTGGCAATTTTTAATAACACATTGAGTTTTATATTAAAAAAAATTATTGGAAATCCTGTTATGTTAACATCTAGAATCTATAATAAATTATGTAACACTGAAATGTAGTCGAAGAAAGCTATTTTTTTGATGCACTTTGTTTTTTCTATGAAGGAAATGATGTGATTAATAACAATATGATATATTTTTGGTTTGGTTTGATTTTTCACTCCATCTTACTACCACACTGGACCATACACATCTAACTACTCAAATGAGCTAGGGATGTATTATTATTAGCACCCCGTCTTACTACCCGTTCGGGTTATACGCACGCAAGGGATGTAGAATTTTGCAGGTAGTATACCGACAATTACATGGCAGGAGAGTGGGAAGCCATTTAAACAACAACAACCCGCAGTATACCTGATTAAGATTTTAACTCTGACTCATAGACATGTCAGATTATATTAGCCTCGTGCATTGCAGGAGATCCTTTTTTTGACCATCAAACATGTATTTGTATTATATCTTTATTTTATCAACACATCTTAACACCTGTTTGGGTTATGCGCTTACGTATTATTAATAATAATATTTAGCATCGCGTCTCACTACCCGTTCGGGTTATACGCTTTAAGTACTAATTACTCTAATGGATTAGGAATTGGTAAGGTTGAATTAGAGGAAGTGAACCCGCATTTGCGTGGAGGGAGAGTGGAAAACCATTTAGGAAAAACCACCCTCAGTTCACTCAGATTCGAACCTCGATCTCCCCGTTCTCAGCAGTCGAGCTCAACACGACAAGCGCTTTAGCCAACTACGCCACCGAGGCGGGTCGCTTACGTATTAATTATTAAAATGTGTTAGGGGTAAAAGGAAACCATTTAGGAAAGAACACCCTCGTTACACCCAATCAGTATTCAAACTCACCCCCTTATCGTCAGGCTAGTCTTATTGTGAGAGGGGTGCAAAGTGTGTTCCTCGGATCTCTGGTGGTCCGCAGCGGCTTATCAATGAGTCGCAGGATCTAAGGAAGTACCATAATAAAAATAAGGTAAAGAAGGTTGAGCATATATTATACGAAAAAATTGAAACGCAAAAGATTAAATATGAAATATCTACACTATCTTCCATTTATATTATTGGTAGACACAAGTCATGTAGAAAAGTAATACTGTACCAACCTTAAGTCTACAAATCTGAACAGTTAGATATAAAAAAATTTATTAAGTTTAGAGTGTTAAAAATAAAAATATAAAATTATTACTGTGTCCTACTTTGTTCAATATTTAATTTAATAAATTAATTTTTGTCTTGTATTGCATTCGTAAAATAGAATTGTCTAAATATAATCTTTTTTTTTTCTGGATAATCTTTAAACCCCTCCTGCACCCAACCAAACACCCACTACTTGGATCCTCCATCACCAAAACTTTGAGAAACACTTCCTTAAACCATGTGGCCACCAAAACAGGCTAAATTCTATCAATCTTCTTAAAAAATTTGATAATATTTTTTCCTAGAAAAATAACATTTGTTATTGCTTGTATAAACTTGTGACTGAATATCCTAATTTTCAGCTACACAATAATATTACAACATGGGGAAAGGCTGAGGCTGCTAGCGGATGATTTCTCTCGTTCACCTCAAAGACAACTCGTAAGGGAGCGTGCCGCTGAAGTAGCTCTTGGCAGCCTGGATTTGAACTCATTCAGCTGCATCGTGCTTTCTACTTTTGAGGTTTGTCACTTTTACCACCAGTAATGACTATGTTGGACCAGTGCTACCATCTTGAATATGACTGGTGCAGATAATTAGTTGCCTTCCTGCATTTAGTGACAAAAAGATATTAAAAGAAAAGGTCCTCATTCTCTGTGCCGTATTTATCTTGTGTCACAAATTGAATTTAATGTTATAGTACTAACCACACAGTATTAGTAATAAACCAATATATCAAAAACTAACTTTGTAGAATAGCTCTGGAAAACAAAATATCAGGGGGGAGAAAAAAAGTCAGAGAATTGCACAAAGTTGACTGGAGTTTTAAAATTTCCTAAGTCAAATTTTTAAAGTTTGCCTTACAGCATGTTTCTTTGTATATATAATTTATAGAGTGTATAGCACTTATCATGGTTCCTATTTCTTTAAGATAGTTATTCATTTGCATATATCTCAGATAGATGCTCGTTCTCTTACTGGCTTGGGACAAATTAGATAACTCTTACCCTCCATTTGACATCCATAATTTCTTTTAAGAGTGCAGTCATCCATTATATCTGGTCAAATAATCTATTTAAGCAGTTCTTGAATGATTGGCCAACCAAATCATCAGTCATTGGCTAGCTCACCTGGCTCACTATAGTCTCATTCACCAAGCTTTCTTCTTCTTTCCCTCACCTAGCTCGCCTTGGTCTCACTCAT
>CABFOV010003912.1:34198-50967 GCA_902141375.1 Timema poppense | reverse complement strand
GCTTTGCCCCCCCTCCCAGCTCTGCATCGCCGATACCTGCTTCAGTAACAATTGAATATCATGAAGCGTGTTACTCCCCTCGCCACCAATTTCAATGGCCTATCCTGCGGTATTAATTGTACTGGGGCTGGCGCTAGTCTACATTGCTTGATGAATGGCTATTCTTCGTCCTTCGGCGTTCTCTCCTACCTCTCCTGATCTCTCTTTTTCTTGTCTGTCTATATCTATAGTCCTCTACACCATCGGACATTTCCATTTTCTTTAGTCTTTCCTCCATTTACTTTTAATGCTTTAAACTTTTTTTTTTGTACTTTTTGAACATCATCTGCGCCACTTAATTTTATTTTTTTTAATCACTTTATCTTCCGTCCTTTATTTTATCTCTATTAAATTTATAATTTTCTTTATTCCTTTTTAAACTTATCTTTTCTTATATCTTAAATTTTCCATTCGATGCATCCACTGTCGATATTTTAACTCCTTTGTTGACATTTTGATCGAAGCATTCGTTCATCCTTGATATTAATTCAGATCTGAAATCTCTTTACAAACAAAATATATAGGTCTAAATGTTCGATTAAAAAAGAGAGGCAACAGAAAAAGAACGAAATGAAAGGGCCCTGTGCGAATTTAATCCGAATTATGAAGGATTTTATTGCCAAAATTACTTTCGTGTTTGTTTGGTGAATGAACGACACGTTGATTTGCATATAAATTCACAAGAATATTGAAATAACATTGATTGAAAACTTGAATGCCTATGATGACAAACTAACTTTTTTGCTGTTTTATATTAATTCTATTTCTTTCTGTGGCGTAAATTAAATCTTTTTAGCATTCAATCTCTCGGATATTGAAATAAATATTGAAATTGAATTGCTAATAATGTTTATAATTTATTGTAACTTTTTGACATAAACTATTTGGGAACTCAAGGGTGCGTATCAGCAGATGAGCTTCATTTTCACATTTCTTATGATTTAAAAGATTATTTTGATAGAGTTTATAAATAAAACTTTCAACGCGCATTAGTATAATGTAGTAGGGCCTACTTAAAATGCTACATCTGTGGGGGGGTCGGTGAAGATCTAATAATCCCGCCCAGTTTTGTAATAAACTATAGAGTACGTGATATGAAGTGTTGATAGGTAGGGCCTATAGTTGTATTCTGGCAGGGAGTAACTTTTATAAAATACAAACATATTTAATTGCGGTCAACATTGATAAAATGTTACTATATAATTGGTTTCATTTCATAGGTATTAATATTATCTATGAAACGTAACAGTTACAGATCATGTGGGTCTACTTACGAATATATGAAAATTGATTTAATAACTTTTATAACTGAAAAAAATGCCTTTTATTTAAACCGGATTACACTTCACTATCTCGAAAAGAGAGGTTCATTACTTAGGGGTCACTTGATCGTGTATTTGGAGGGTAAATTATTTAATTATTTGGATGACATGTTTATTACTTAAATATTAGTTGCATATAAAATTGCTCTATTTTCCTTTGTAAAACACAAAAACTCGTGATGGAATAGGTTGGGATTCGAAGCCCATTCGGTTGCACTGAGACATTTTTCCCAAATGCTGTCTCACTCTCCAGCAAATGCGGATACATTTATCTAAATCCTACCTTATTTTACTATAGGCGTAAATATGTGGATAACACAGAGATATAGTAACATGGTGTGCTGATATCCCAGAGGTAGTAAGATTCTGTTCACATATAAATAAATCTCGTGTTAACTTAAAATAAATAATTTATATTCATACAACGTTATAAGAGGTGTAGTAACACTAACCGAGAACACCAGCCAAACCATCAGTCATACGATGCGTCGTGGTTAGGGGGAGGGGGTAATGAAAGGGGCGCGGCTCCTAGAAGAGGAATTAGAGATGAACTCTGTTGTCTTCATAGACAGTTCAACCCTCTGGGCAGGGTGTGCGTGCAGGTGTGGACTACTCTGTTTAAAGTAACCACGCCTTGGATTTTCTAAGAGGCAGCCATTAGATTAGACCTCTCGTATGATGGACAAGGTGCATTCACTTCTAGATAGAGCATTCGTTCCGTACAGGATTACTACACACCTGGGAAAGAAGGAAAACCCGGAAAAGTCAAGGAACTTGGTGTGACGGGGATATATTAGTTACAGGAATTTTCAAACATATATGCAATAATTTTAAAAATCAGAAGTAGAACATAAAGTTTTATTTTTATTATTTTTAGATTAAGAAGGTATTGGAAAACAATGGAAATAACGAGTTTTTACTTTCTATACACACCTCGGAGAGAAAGTATTGTAACCGTCAAAAAATAAAACTCGAGACTTTGATAAATATCGACGTTTCATGACCCCCTGAAACCAAAAAAGTTGTTTTCGCGATTCCGTTTGTCTGTACTTCAATGTAGAGCCGAAACTATATTACCGATTGAGCTCAAACTTGGTATCTGGGGTTTTAATAAGGTTCCCCCGAGGTGTTTCTGGAATTAGACATCCAACCGTAAATTTAAAGGTAGTTGATTGAAGCGCAAAAAGAGAAATCGAATCTCTCAAAATTCCCTTTAAGGATTTTGATTAAATTTTGTATATATACACTTTATCATTATAAACAAGATGGCAACTCTTATTTTCTTATGAAAATATCTTTGAGGGTACTTTGCATAAGGTAAATTTCCCATGTTTCATAATTTCTCCGCAAACATTTGGGATACAAAATAACCTATCTTTCAAAATTGTATTACCATTAAAGGTAAAATTCCTTTATTTGAAGTATATTTTTATACACCCAATAATTTCTGAGCTATAAGCTCTTTTTAATTCAGGTCTTTGAAAATGAATTTTATTTTTATGCGTTTTGGTGGACAAAGATGTTTCTCTTTTCTTAATGTTTCTGTAATATTGTTCCTAGTTCCTAATGCCATTGAAGTAAATATGGAATGATATGGAATTATACATCCCAATAATTTATTATTTACATCTATATTCGAAATTACGATATTATAAATGAGAGCGAGTAGTAATATTTATTTGTGTTAAGCTGTTAAGTTGCAAGGTATGGAGACATCCTTCTACGTCTCTGTTTAAAAAGACAACGCAGTTTTGTGAACAGAAACGCACCTGGATAACCACACCTTCTTACTTTTAGGAAGCTTCAAGAAGGAAATGTCGATTGATATACCCTTTCAGGGTACGCATCTCTTCACTTTCCTTCCTGACGAGGAGCCGAGTAGGTGGAGTCTATGACATCTTAGTCTGTGTTCTAAATTTCATGTGTCGGGAATTATTATGCATATAACGTAATAGTCGGGCCTTTATTAAAATCTACAACGTGTGAAATATCTAGCAAAAAACTGTTTATCTACTTAAAATAAAAATAAACTATAAAACACTAGAACTTTTAACTTATAAAATAAGACATCGCCCCTTTTTAATTATTATAATACAGAACAGCAAACTTTGATCCAATTCAATCGTTATATCAAATGTCACTCTAATGGTGGCGAACAAACATTAATATATCAGGCTAGCTCTTTAAACGTCACAATTAACAGTGTACATTATTTCATTTATGATCTTTGGTGTAGTGTTTCTACAATAATGTGTAGATCTATTATTTCGTTTCACAAATCTAAGAGTTTTTAGCAAATGTATATTTTAAGATAATAGCGATAGAAAGTCTGTGCGTTGCGCCGTACCATTTATTTATTTATTTATTTATATCTTTGCATATCATTATCTGGGGTAGAACAATTTTTCTTTTGTCCTGAAAACCCGGTGAAGCCAGGGAATTTCGAAATTTTTAAAAAAAATCTCAACCTCACTAAAAAATACCCATTCCTTGGTTTGATCCCAAATAGGGGATAAAATATTAAGTAGGTTGTCGTCTTCTCTTTGACCTGATAGTCTTAGTTCCTTGACTTAAGGTTGGAGAATCACTGCTAGCCATGCATTTGTTTATGGTTTTTGTTTTAGACTTTGACTTAGTGTCTGGGCATGCGTGAGTGCACTCCAAATTGTTTGTACAACTTACTCGACAAACCTTTAAAGCACAATGTCTCACCGATCAAACCCATGGTTGGTTGGTTAGTTTGGAAATAAAAATGCTAGTGAACCTCATTTGCTTAGGGGCTACAAGATTGTTAAAATATAGATTTTAAAAATTCCTTTGAATTAGAATTGAATGATCCTCAGGGATTCATTTTAGAAGTCCTCTATGGATTAAATCTAGATTTGTAACGTTCCTATGGATTATATGGAATATCCTATTATATTTGACATGGAAGAATTATAATCCTAGTGACTTCACATAAAATAAGTATATATAAATCTATATTTGTAGGGTATTACAAATCTGTATTAAGTGAAGAGCTACAAATATTGTATGTGAAACTATTTTTTAATTAACTACTATACTACTGTATTTAAGATGATAACAAACCAAATCATGGGCAATCCCTTAAGTTTCCTTGAAACCTCAAACCAAAAAAGGTGTATCGACAAGAAAACTTAATTGTCTAATGACCCATCAAAGCCGCATCTGGGTCAACCCATTACGGATGTATTGTCATTGTTTGCTCAGAAGTGTAAAGAGTAAATAGTTCTTGTGGTCTTGGAAGGTTTGGGTTTACTACCAATAAAAATGTAAACACTACTCAGCTATTTTTTTCTTGTTTGATTACGTTAGTAAACATGGTCTACTAAGGGACTGTCTTATGACTACCGGATAAATATTGCTGTTGGGAGGTTAAAGTTATCTACCAGATAAATGTTATCAGCCACTTTAATGTTTTACGTGTCTTATGAACCGAGTTTATCTGCCAGATGGCTATCTGTAGTATAACTATATTTTTATGCAGAACACGTAAGGCTGGTACTGGTTTTACTGGTGCGAGCATGCGTATAAGCCCTGATGCTACCGCTACAACCTAGCGAGTGGCGAGAACGCTCAACATTTGTTAAGCACTTGCGGCTAAACGAGTGCGAGTAAACAGATGGCGTCACGTGGGCGCAGAAGCTAAGATGTCTTGCAAGTACTAATTTCGGTGTCTGCCAAAATGTGGGCAATAGTTGGGTACAACGTTTACAAAATTTCATTTATTGTACTCACATTTTGATAATTTGTTCTTATATAAACATAACTCTACAAATCGTTTGTCATTTTATATAAAAGTGAATTAAATGTTCCTACTTTATATATAGTTATTGCCCGGGCCTGTGCTCACTAAATACGTGAACCAAGATTTCAACCTAAAAACAGATTCTGATTGGTGAAGACTCTTTAAAAACAACGCGTCACTATGGTAACGAGTATTTTAACTTCCAGATAAAAGTTATCAGGTACTTAAACCTCCCGATAAAAATGTGATAGATAAATACATTTTATCTGGCAGATAAATGCTATATGGCAGTCTTAAGACGCACTTTTAACTTTTCCACCAGATATAAATATTTATCTACCAGATCAATATTTATCCAGAAGTCATAAGACCGGCCTTAAGGGGAATATAAAAAAACATACTCGTCAAACATAGAATACTCTATAACTGTAAGAGTTAACCGTTATTAAAATGAACGTGGAAATTCACAAAAAGTACAATATTTTGCTCAAATAGATTTACGGCGTTTGGGTTTGAACGAGTTCGGAGATTATTGCATTAAGGGGTATCACTTTTAGTTCAAACTTGATTATAGAGAGTGTGTTTTCATGCTCTTAGAATAAGCTAGACTGAAGGGTTCGCAAACTTATGTCCCGCGAGACGCATCCAGCCCGCGAAAAATGTTTAATCGTCCCTCTTATCTGCACTACGTTTATATTACTATTCGGTCTGCATTCATATACGCAAACACAATATAATCGTTTAGTTTTACCTTATACATAGCTTTGACTAACCAAAAACACAAAACAATTTTAAACTCGGCAATTTTTCTTAGCCTTTTAAATACTTGATCTTGGTAATTTTTATTCACACAATTTAATGAATGTGGCTTCGAGTATTTCGCTTACCCATGTAAATATCTGAGAAAATATAAGTTTTTAAATATTTTAAATATGCATTAATGATTTTAAACACATATCACATAGCTATTATCCGTGAACACGCGGATAAAACTTAAGGTCCTTATGATCTATTTTACCTGTGTCGGGGAGGTCAGGGGTCGAATTCCAGATGTATGTACAGAAGGTAATTTTTCCTTTATGATCTCCCATATTACCCTAACTCAAATATGGCTACATTTTCTCTAGACTATATATTTCTCATTCCTTACTTAATGGCGTGATTAAAATGTTCACAGTCCGGACGGGTAGTAAGACGCGTAGAAAAACCAAAGGTTGAATATAAATTTTCTAAACAAACAAGTTTCTATAGACTGTGGCCCGCAACATGCCCCGAGCTTATGAATCTGGCCCATGGACTAATTTGAGTTGGAGTACCACTGAACTAAATGTGGTTAGACCTTTGGACCTTAGCTGCTTTCACTCTGACCTGTATCCGACATTTGAGCCTCCAGACGTGGCCGGGCAACACAAATTAAGGTGTGTATGGCACCTCATTGCTCATGCCCACATCCCGAGGCATCTTGTGTAAACAGTCTAGAGTTCTCGCCCGGTTTCCACTGTCCAGAGTTAAGATTCCTCGCGCCATTATCGTGTGTGGTTTCACTTCACATGTGCTTGGTAACGTGCAGGGTACACATGCTTACGTGAGAAAGCTATTTGGGGTTGTTCGTATTTTGAACACACTTTTCCTCCCTGCTAGTCTCGCAGCCTAGGCTCGCAATATGCAGACTTTCCTTTGACGGAAGTTTTAAGTTCGAATCTCGCCTGGGTGCACTGCGGCAGTATTTCCATATTAATTTGGGGGAACGTATTTTAAGGTGGGGACGTAGAGAACTATATAAAAGGTCAGTTTTATTTTGTTTTTGCTCTAACAATTTTTATATAAATACTTTTTTTTTGTCAAAATAAGTAAAATATTGTTTCAATACAATCATAGAGTTTTATTTTCTTCCCATGGTGACCTCACTATCGACATCGTAGCAGGAATATTCCTACAGGAAATTTTGGTGAATGAACCAAATATCCAGAGTTGTAGACAATTTAAAAAAAGTTAATAAAAATACTACTTTGAGATTTAAAACAATTGTGACAGTGTAAGACTATTTCTAAAACTATTTTAGAATATATATTATTATTATTAGCACCGCGTCTTACTACCCGTTCGGGTTATACGCACTTACGCTAATGTGTTATGTTAGGGTGATTGTGAGATGAAATGGAGGACCTACAGTTTAACGTGGAATCCGAACCACGGTGGAGGCCTGGCATTCCTCACATTCACAAGATGTCTTGTCAGAGGTGAAGGAAGGGTTTGGTAATCAGATAAATCTATGCCGGGACCGAGGATTGAACCCTGGCCGCCAGCAAAGAAGTCTGACACCTTACCCCTAGACCGCCAGGTCACCTTGAGAATATATAGTTTTTTGTTTATATCTTTAAAACTCATCGGATAAATCGTAAATACATTAACATCGGCCATATATTGACTTGCCGGTACGTCACAGTTAGGTAACGTTCTTGGTGATCAAAGTGTTAACATTATAATCATTTTTAAAAAAACCATTGCTTGTATGAGGAATACATTTTTTTTATTAGTTGACTGTGTTTTAGTGAGTGTGGTATTAGCGACTTTAAGGTGGTCGCCTGCCATGCTGACCTTTCGCTTCAAATAGCTATAAAGGGAATAATCTCTTTATAGTTCTATAGTTTGAATTTCACTGCATTAAAAACAAAATAATTCATCTCTTATTTTAACTTATACATATTAAAAAAAAATGAAAATGGAACTTTTGAATCTTAGAGTATCATTTAAGGTGGTGTTATTTGTAGGAAATTTACTGGTTTGTGATTTTTTTTATCATGCGTCAACAACCGAAAAATTGTTTCCTTAAGGGCCTCGCCTGCTTGAAAAAATAATTTTCTCACACTACAGTATTTTTAATAGTAATAATGGTAGTTCTAGAGTTTGAAAACCTCTAAAACGATCCTCGATCATCTTAAAAACGGTTGTTCTCAACCTATTTAAAAAAATTGGTTTGAAGAAGTTCAGATTTATATTTCTTACCACTTTGATCTCAGAAATGCAACATTTCGGCAAGCGAGTGTGAAGGGTTGCCTCACGTTTCGAAAAAGGGGTGTCATGCTATCTCGCTACCTGTAGTTAAACTCGGTTAAATATTCTTTTACAACTTATTCTCTTTAACAGATTGGTTGAGATGTTTAAAAATGTCACTGATCATGATTCTTACCTGACTACTATCAACAATATTTCGTATTAATTCATTTATTTTATTTTGGGCAAAGAGGTAGGAAGTACTTAGCGTGCACTTTTTGCATTGACTGACGTCAACATAACTTACTTACAAACTAAATTAACTTACGCATGGGAAGACTCCTGGATAGCTCGGTGGTAAGGGTATTGGCGTACTAAGCCATATGACTTAGATTTAATTTCCGTTTACGAGTGTCATTTATCAATTTAAAATAATACTTAGCACTGCTTCTTACTACCCGTTCGGGCTATACGATTAAGTACTAACTATACTAATGGGTTAGGAATTAGAAATTTTGAATAGAGAGGAAGTGAACCCGCATTTTCGTGGAGAGAGAATGGAAAACCATTTAGGAGAAACTACCCCCAGTTCACTCACGTGAGATTCAAACCTCTATCTTCCCGTCCTAGGCAGTCTAGCTCAACACGAAACGAGCGCCTTAGCTAAATACGCCACCGAGGTGGGTTTCAATTAAAAATAATATATTAAAATGTGGCTATAACCATAACTAACAAGTATAATAGAATGGCTATTTAATCCGTCATACCTTTCTCTATTAAAGACTTGACACCTCGGTAATATGGCTGTTAATTTATCACTGTAAAGGATAGAATCCCAAATTTTACCAATGATAACCATTTCTAGCATGTCGGGTTTCGAATCCGGGACAGCTAGCTCACGGCATATGATTGACCTATACCCTCCCGAGTCTGAAGCCTTCTGCACTATCAGTGTCACCAACTGTTCGGTGGTGTGTTATTTCTGGGAGAAGTGGGGGGGGGGCTGCATGCAGGTGCCTATTAAAGTGCTACCCTTGTGTGCCAGCCTATAGAACAACTCCACCGGACTTCTGAGCCCAGCTGGCTCGGTGAATTGATGGGGTGGATCCCGAGTTTGATTGGGGGTAAGGGACGCATCTGCGTTTGTTGGTAGCGTCGTCTCGATCCACCCGCCACCCCTCTTGAAACTTACTGCTCGCTGGAGGAAACGTTGGATGGTAAAACTCGATTTATTATATACAGCTCAGTAATTAGATGTAAGTTTTTTAAATGAAATGTTAACGAGCTGGAGAGGAGCTTTTGCTCGACTGGCCAGAGCAGTGGTTCTCATTTTCTTCACATTGGCACAATTTTCTTTTAATCACTATCTTATTTCTAAAAATAGGCGTGTCTCCCCATCATTTAGCCACTTTACCCTGATTTTGGTTGGCATAACAGTAAGGAAAATTCAAATTTATTTATTTGCGACCAATATTAATAACATTTTATTATAATATTAGTGTTATATTTCAAAGGTATTGATAATATCTATCAAAAGTGACGGCTGCAGATAACATGACTTTATGTATGAATATATTAAAATTGTTTTAGTAACTTTAGTAACTAACTTCTACTGTTCTTCCTACCAAAATCAACCTATATCCAACCAATCACGCGTTTATTTGACACATGAGACTTATTATTGGAAATTCATATAATATTGAACAAGATAAACGAATACTTTGCTGGATGTACTGAGGCCTATATTTCCTCTCAATTATACCTTCCTCCATCCCTACCCCATTAGAGTATCTGTACCGGCCTCTTGTTCTAGTGGTTAGCCAGTACCCCTGACTACTGATCTAGAGTTACCAGCTTCGATTCCCGGTGGTACCATTGGTATTTTTTTTGAAAGAGTAATTCTCCTTATGATTACCATGGCCTAACTAATTAGATTTTTGAAAAACAAAATGAGTTGTAGTAAGGAACAATAATTAATCAAATCGATAAAAATAGAATTCAAAATCGATTTGACTAACTAATTAGGTTTAAGTTAGGCTTAAGATTTCCACCGACTCCACACCTTCATAATCACAACCTCCAAGGTATATCCTGAGCAACGTTCTATGCCACCAGAGCGGCTAAAAGTCTACATACAATGTGATCAAGCCTGATACTGCATCTCTCACAGTCAAATATGTCGCACGCTGAAAAAAATATATCATATGATACACCGCACAAACTTTTTCGCTCTTTAATCTTAAAATAAATACATTTATTAAAAACTCGTAAAATTTGTGAAAGTAATAATATACACTGTTACAGAACGATTGATTAAAGAGGGTCATCTTTGTCCACCAACGAACATAACAATCAATTTCATATATTATCATAGTACTACATAAAAAATATAAGCATGTGTTCTTATAGCTCAAAAAATATTGGTTTTATACAAATATATTCCAAATTAAAATATTTTTAATTTGAACATCGCTACAACTTTATATTGATAAGTTATTTTGTATCTCAAATAGTTGCGGGTATGTAATCAAAATTGGAATTTATGCATACATAAAGTGCCCTTAAAGTCACTTTCAATGGAAAATGAGTGTTTCCATTTTTTGTGATGTTAAGCAATACCTGGATACAAAATTTAATAAAAACCCTTACAGCGGATTTTGATCAAATCGATTTCAACTCTTTTTGCCTTTCACTACACTATTCTTCATTTTAGGGTTAGATACTTAATTCTAAAAAAAACCTCATGGGGACCTTATGAAAACCCCAGATACCAAGTTTTATCTCGAACGGTAAAATTATTTGACTTCTGGTAAGAGATACAGAAAGACAAATGGTTTCAAAAACTTTTTTTTTCTGTTTCAGGGGATCAAAATCTTGAGATAAATTTTTTATTATCACAATACTTCTCTCTCCAAGGGAGGAGTTGAGATCAATTAAAAAGGGTGACAGATTCACATCAGTGCTGTATTAAATATTTTTACAAATTAAGGGAAAATAAAACAAATATTTAATTTTATAGGTATTTTGTTTATATATGTAAGTTTAACATCGCGTGCAATAACACCTTTGAATCAGGAGAGATGTGTTTCTGATCTTTATAACAAATGTTATTGTATTTAGTTTTTGTCTATTTGATTCCCATTCCAGTTTCGTTGTTAAAGTGTACATAATTCCACGCCAGCTTGACTAAGGCGATTAACTCCAAATGGAATTGTCTTATACTTTCTACAATACAGTTCAATCATCATATAAAGGACTTAATCTAACAGTCATATCATAAATAAAATCATGTGTTATGAAATTGTTACTTTAGATAAGTATTATCAATATCAATAAAACAATAATAAAGTAAATTGTTATAATTAATGTTGACAGCACAAAAAGATTGTACTCTTAAAAAGGCAATTTATATTAAAATTGTACTGTACAACCTTGAAATAGGGTTAGAAGTATAAAACGAGGCTGCCTGTCATCTCAGGCTTGAGAAGAAAGGCTCCAATCAATAACTTGCGTCTACGAAGGAGATTAATTAGCAAAGAACAGTTTCCCGGGAAATGAATACTCACGATCGATACAACTCATGGTTGATAACAGTAAAATTACAAGCTAACCGGTAGAGTTTGCTATGCGTTGGTGTGCTCTTATTTTAATGTTCATCGCACAGGGTGCAGGATTCGTTGCTGGATCGCTTGCTCGTTGTTGAGCAGGGCATGCATGCTGCTGGAAAATGACGTCACTGATGGCTTGGCTAATGGATAGCCTGCTGGTTTCTCTTGATAGGTCCCGCGCTATTTTCCGTGCTTGGTTCCCTGCTGGATCGGGAGGTGAGCCAATCAGAGAGCAACCGTCAGTCACGTGACCAGGCACGACGATATTTACTGTCTACGTGCAGTCAGTGATAGAGGTGGTTACGTCCATGTGGTCTCCTACAGTAGCCCCATGGCTTCTTTGGTGCTGACTGACAGCTCACAGCTGACTTCTGACAGTCAACACTTAGGTATATACCTAAACTTTGACTGTCAGACGTGACAGCTGCTAAACACATCTTTTTGCAGATCATTTGGTTTGGCGTAAGGATACATAATTTGGTCTGGTAACTTTTCAAAGCCGTCAGCCAGAACCAAAGAAGCCATGGGGCTACTATACATTTTCTGCACCTTCTCATTGCATCAATTATTGAAAATATCGCCATCACTAATTTTCTTCGACGAATACAGACTGCCCGCAAAGTTTCGTCGTCCAAGAAGTCATCATGACCGTCCATGTTTGTTGACAACAGAGATGGCGTTCTCTCGTAAACTAGCCTCGTGGCCTGCAGACGGCGAGCCTCGTCTGAAGCCAACCCAGCAGCGCAGCAAGCACAGCAGCGAGCAGCGAAATCCCTCAGGCAATCTAGCAACGAACCTGCACCGTGTGCGGTGGGCTTAACACAAGGTTCGATCACTAGCCGGGAGCAATGGAACATGTTTTTGTTATGTATTGAACTTTGCCCATTCTGTTTACCCGCGAATGTTGATTCATTCTCTCAACAACAACAAAATTAAATATTAAAAACCATCCTGTCTCTCCGCAGGTAAACATCACTCCTAAGCAAGTTTTCCAACATACACCCGCATGCACTATACGACAGGAATTATTGGAAAACATATTCCTTCGTAACAGAGCTGACACGTTTGCCAACAGAAGCAATTTATATTTAAGATTGTGCAGCATTCTCGGCCTTCCAAGTCATAACCAACTAGCACTACTACATTTACTTAAATAAATTACAACATTCATAATAACTGTTTTAATTTGCATCCTTATATAAAGGTATATATATCAGCACGTCTTACTACCCGTTCTGGCTATAATAATATGTGCTAATTATGCTAATGTGCTAGGAATAAGGAAGGTTGAATTTATATCAAGTATAACCGCATTTGCGTGGATGGAGAGTGAAAAACCATTTAGGAAAACCACCGTTAGTACACCCCACCGGAACTCGAACATCGATCTCCCCGTCATTGCCAAGCCAATCTTTTGTGAAAGTGATGCCTTAGACCATGTGGACACTGACGTGGGTTATTTATGTAGCCTACATAAAAATAACTTATTGTGTTACAAATAAATTACAACATTCACAGGACCTTGTTTATTTTC
Organism: Timema poppense; assembly: GCA_902141375.1. Classification (NCBI taxonomy): domain Eukaryota; kingdom Metazoa; phylum Arthropoda; class Insecta; order Phasmatodea; family Timematidae; genus Timema; species Timema poppense. The sequence goes on along the minus strand of CABFOV010003912.1, from coordinate 37,701 downwards.
ATCCCTACATAAAAACTGTGCTACGGGATATTTTTTTTCCAAAATGTGTAACCTTTAAATTTTGTAATTATATTTTCTCTGTGTGCGTGTTCGCGTTTTAATGATGAATAGTTATACAATTTATTATTCCAACCCAAAAAACCTCTTACACACCAAGCAAATGCTTTTATAAATGGCGTATGCAGTAAAAGTTACCCCTCGATAGTAAAACAAGTGTTAGATTACATTATTTATTATTATTATTATTATTATTATATGATGCATGATCTAGTAAATTGTAGTCTTTCTTCGTAGTTTTAAATACAATACAATCTCATTGTTTTAATATTTAAAAAACATATATGTTGGTATTTTAGGACAAAACGAAGGTAACATTTCATAAACTAGCTATTTTATTATTATTTCTTCTACAACGAAAGTTTAATCAAAATACGTTGAGCCGGCTCTTACCTCATTTTAATTTCAAATTTTGTTTTCAAACTGTATAATCGGCCGCAGCTGACATGAGTCGAACCACTTGATGTGTGGGTTAGTTTGGATTTCCAACCAGACGAAAATAATGGTTGGGTCGTTTGGATTGAATAAACTTTGGACGTGTAATTTTTAGTCGATATGTGCTTGAGACGGACATATTTTATCCTGAATTAGTTTGCGACACACTATTCATAAATTGTGTTTAATTTCTTTTAAAGAGAGAAACCTAAATTTAGTGTCAATCAATATAATTTAACGAGGGGACCAAGCGGTCTAGTATTAAGGTGTTAGACTTCTGTGTAAGGGTTCCGGGGTTAAAATCCCGTCCCGGAACAGATTTATATAATTACCAAACCCTTACTTCACCTCTGGCCAAGTGTGTTCTTACACGCTTCGTGAATGTGTGGCATGTTAGGCCCTCACCGTGGTTCGGAGCCCACGTTAAACTGTAGGTCTCTTCTGCTTTCTACTATCATAATTCTCACGCATCATCTTATCTTCTGGGGATAAGGGAATTCCCCACCTCAGAAATTAATTCCTCCGTAAGCCAGGAAAGCAGAGGTAAGATAAGTTCGAATTGCCAGGTCTACAGCATTAGCCCCTCCCCCGATATGATCTAGCTACATTTGTAATATTCCAACGTTCACTTTCGGCTCGCAGCGGTGACCATGCGGTCTCAGTTGACAAGCTCGTAAATAAACTGGATTTCCATTGAAGCTCAAATTTCGTCCGGTTGCACTTGGGGATTGTTTCTCACAATGTGGCTGTGTTAATGTGGTTTTACACCTCTACCCCCGCCCCTCGCACTTATATGGGTGTACTTCCTCTAGTATGTTTTACCCTTCCTTAGATTAAGTCCTAAATAACTATAGTTCTCGCTTCGATGGCCGAATGGCCAAACGTGGCACTCTGACATGGTTAATAAAGTTAAAAATTACTAGTCCTTAATCTTTGAAAGTCTAGTTTGAGTCCCGGTGGAAGACCTCAATTACGAGTTAGAAAAGTCCGAGTGGTTTAAAGCAGAGGTGGAAATGTTCTGATAAATTTCAATCTGAAAATTTCACGATAAATCTTGAGTAGACATTTCAGACCCACTAAATAACAGGATAAGGGCTGAAACGTGTATATTCATAAAGGTTTTAATAAAAATAATGAATTATAATCACTAAGTGCTGAAGTCTAGTGTAAGTGTAAAAATAAAATTGGAATCACTGCTATTGCCTTAATGTAACTAATTTTATATTGTGTCCGAGTTTATTTAACTCCTTGGGGTGAATTAAACTGAAGTGTTAACATTATAACATGTGACATTTTGATTGCGTTCGTTCCATTTAAACAGTTTGAAATTTTCAGGAAAAGAAAGGGACATTTTCCATTTCATAGTTCGAGCTCAGTGTCTACGATGATAGTAATCGTGGTTGATGTTTCAAACCATTGAAATAATTTGACGTAACGATGCACAATTAGGTTGTGGTTCATCTCCTAATGCCGGTTGCCTGTCCCAATTTATTACCGCTATCCTGTAGCTAAGTGAGAAGGGAGGTCGTCTACAGGTTTAGGAAACCCTGTTTCCTTTCCAGGGAATGTCTAAAAATTAATGTTTTTGTTGTTAGCGCGTCTCAATATTTGGGTTATAATCATATGTACTAATTACTATATTGTGTTAGGGATGGATTAAGTTTAATTTACATTAAGTGTACCCGTATTTGCGTGGAGGGATAGTGGAAAACCATTTAGCAACTCCCCTACCTCCTCAGTACACCTAACAGAGAGAGTAACGCCTTAGACGATTCGACAACCGAAGCGCATAATTATTTATTTAAGGGTATATTTCTTGAAGTGTTCTCATTTAAAATAAGTTAGTTTGTAATAGTGTACTTACTGCTTAGAAAGTTTACTCTAAATCTTCATCTTAAAATAAGACTTTCAAATTAGGCCTATGCGTTTCAGTAGTCTCATGAAAATAAAATGTGATATATCAAATTAGAACGTTCAGTATCCGATTGTCTCCTTTTTTAAAAAAAATATTTCCTCGTTGTACATTTCTGAGTTAACTATGGCAATCACAAACCCATACTGGTAATTAATAAATTAAAATAGATTAAATAATTGAGACAGAATAATATTACCTTGGCCACAAACTGAGTGCTCAAAATAATCCATTAAAACGTAATCTTTAACTAAGCAAACCACGATCATAAAATATGATGAACGAGATAATAAACATCTTAACAGAAATATATTGGATAAAAAGAACATCACAGTACATCAAAAAGTATAAGTAAATAATATACTCTGTTACAGACCCATATTGAAAACTAAATATCATGGTTTTACAAAAAGCATCACGGTTCACCAAGCTACATCGCCAAAATTTGTTTATTTTAATGTTTATGTTGCTGCTAGATAGACGCTAATTTATCCTATTTTTAATTGGCATTAAGGTGCGACAGAAGGGAGTGCGAGTAATTTTATAGTTTTTATAGAATTAATTTTTTTTGCCCAAAATAAATAAAATATCTCTCCAATAGCAACATAGAGTTTAGTTTTCTGCACATATTAAGGCTGCGGTCACTTTGGATGCACGCTTGCGCAAGTATTAGGTTGCGCAAGCGTGCGCAAGTAGCTTGCGCGTGTACGAAGTGGTCACATTGGTTGCAACTAGGTGCAAGTAATCACTCCAGCGAGCTGTCAAGATGGAGTCAAGACGAAGAAGAATTTGTGTTGGAAAATGGTGTGTTGAAATTTTTAATGATGGATGAAGAGCCATTTAGGGAAGAATGGGTTAACGATTATTTTAAGAATAGTGATGATGATTATGGAGAATATAGCGAGTTCTAAAAAATGAAATTCATTGTATGCTGGCTAATGTAGACGTGATTCTGAAATGTGTGTGTTTGTTGCATAACATTGTTATTGATAGAGAAGGCAGTGCAGAAGTGGATAGTTATGTTGCACAAAACCAAACACAGCTCCTTCGAGACTACCGGCCAAATGATGACTTGCGTAGATACAATAGAGCTACTGAA
>CABFOV010003912.1:20572-30835 GCA_902141375.1 Timema poppense | reverse complement strand
TTCGGGTTATACGCACTTACGCTGATGTGTAATGGTAGGGTGATTGTGAGATGAAATGAAGGACCTACAGTTTAACGTGGAATCCGAACCACGGTGGAGGCCTGGCATTCCCCAGATTCACAAGATGTCTTGTCAGAGGTGAAGGAAGGGTTTGGTAATCAGATAAATCTGTGCCGGGACCGGGGATTGAACCCCGGCCGCCAGCACAGAAGTCTGACACCTTACCCCTAGACTGCCAGGTCACCTTAGTGTAGTTAGTACATAGGCCTATAACCCGGACGGATAGTAAAATGTGGTGTTGAAAATAAATCAAGGTGAGATTGCTACCTTTATGGGTAGACGGAGTGTACATGTCAGAAGCTCTATGTATATTTCCATCCGGCAAAGCTTTTACTTTGGATGTTTGATACTTAGGCAAAGTTATCGTTTCTACTCCTGAATATTTTTAAGAAAGAGTAATTATTTTTAGGGGCACTTAGCACACGAATAGCATTAGTAGCTCCTGGTACCGCACTCAGGAGATAAAATCCGAAACACTTGTTCAACCGCCCTCTCCCTGCGGGAAGATTAAGGGCTGTAGTTATAGTCTAGTCTTAGGAGTCTACCTATCACCCATTCGACCTGAGTTGCTTGTTATTCGTATATGCTAAGATTGGTTGGCCTTCGGTCCAACAGCTTAACTCAGTCGGTAGCATGTCCGTCTACTGATATAAAGATATCGGGATCGACTCCCGGCATGGCCGGAAAATGTATCATTGATGAAATATGCGTTTCTCCTTTCACAGTGATGTATTAACAGCCGGGGGCTAGATGTTGTGTTTATTCTAGATTTAAGTTAATCTCTAAGTCATGTGCTGATATAATCAGTCGTTTCAGAAATTGCACGTTTAACACCTCAAATAATAAATAAAAATTGTTGACCTTCGAATATAGATTTAAATATAATTAAATTTTGACTTCACCGGAGTTCGAGGTGAAGTCTCTCAGGTGGTTGGCTATCGTCTCAGACCAGATGCCTCGACGATCTTTACAATGTCCGAGCTTTGCTTCACATCATACGAGTATGCACAATGGTTTGTCTATCCACAACAGTTTAGCATAATTCTTGAAACAACGAATGTTTTCGAGAAAGTCATGCCATACGTGATACTTTGTTTATTGACGTTGCTACTCCGTAAACTCTCCTTGAGTACTTTTAGTTGAGTTAAAAAACTTAACAAAACGGTGCTGTAGCGCTCGTCGTTTCTTGACAGAAGAAATACATTGAACCAGATATAATATTAAGTGTTTATGTTAACCAAACCGGGGATTGCGGAGTCTAAAGTGTTAAGACTGCCATTGTACTTTAATGCCATTGCCGTAGAGGACATGATTCAAGTCGCGTCAAGGTGTATTGGGGTTGGTTGGGAATGGATTTCAATAGGAGTGGGACGTTCGAATCCTATAGAATCCTATGGAATTCGATAAATTTTAGGTTTGTAAAAACTATATTAAAAAAAGTATCTCGAATACAGTTTATTAAGACCTTGACCTCAAATAACAATTTCAAATAATTTGGTAAAAGGAAGAATATAGACTTGTATAGTTGGATAAAAACAAAATCACAAAAAAGACAAAATTTTATTAATATAATTAATATATGCCTATTAATAAAGGGTTATTTTTGTTGTTTATAAATATAACGTAATAGTCTGACAAACAAAATGCAATTTGTCAGTGGCACCAATCTTTACACGTTTCTTTTTAATTAAATTTTAAATACTTTCACTTTAACTAAAATTGTACATTTTTAAATAATCGAGGATTCGAATTTAGATTAGAGATCCAAAAGAAAATTTAAGATTTGGATTTGAGAAAAGATTTTATCCTTCTCTAGTTTTTACACGTCTAATTTTTACTGTAGTTTTCCCATAATTCCTAGCCTTTATATACGATCGTTAAAAACCCTTGTGTTATATGTACTAATTAGATACAATTTAAAAAAAATTGCCTATATCAAATACACCGAGTATAAGTAAGCACCTTTCTATACTTAAATATAAGTATTTTAAATAAACACACATGACTTACTCGAATTTGTGGGCACGTGGACTAAACGTCGAGATCTTATAATCTGGTTTGCTGGTGACGAAGAGTTTTGGGGTAAAATCCCGTCTGGGTGTACTGAGGATTTTTTTCCATAAAAGTTAAAGGCGGGTACATTTTCTTTAGATTCTTCCTTTTTGTACCGAATCCAATGATGAAATTGAAATTAAATGTATACACTCCCAGTTGGCTAATAAGATACGGTGCAAAAATAAATATTTTTTTTATCCCCGGTGCTCAGCTAATCCCATCTTTGTTTTGAAATATAGTTTGGCGATCTTTTTCAGGCATAATTCAACCAGACGCATTATACAACGTATTTTGTAAAAGAAAAAAAGTGCCATCTTTAAGTTGCATGTAATATTTCCGATAAAATATGTCAATGTAAGCTCCCACATTCTACATTCTTATAAGAAATGTACATACTTTACTGTGTGTGCATCGGAACTTAAACCACTTTTCTCCCAATCTCAACTTGTGTATTGAAATGAAATATCTTCGTGTGTTATGAAAGAGCATCAGGTCGATATATTAAATTTGTGAATGGAAAAACAAATCTACCTCCATCTTGAGATTGTAAATCTGTATAAGAATAAGTCTTGTTTTTTGGCGTGTTGAGATAATGTTGATTTACATCCAGGGATATTAGTCGTAGTTTAATTCTTTCCTAGAGCTAATACAGGTTTTTATTCAAGCAAAGATGAACGACTTCTTTTTTCTCGTGTCAGGACTGCGGTGTATAGTTGAACAATTTTTGGCTGGTGTCCAAATTATTGTATTTATTTCCCATCACATCCAGGCTATATGTATTTTGATTACAATAATTCAATGGCGATGAGGAATGTAGTAGGTCTATTCAGAGGAAATATACCCACATTGGCGTAGATAAGATTGGGAAACTTTATGAATAATAAACCTTCTGTGTTTTTTTCGATAGTATTTTCAAAGTGGTATTTATTGGAATAAATACCCCATACGGTACACATGGTTTTAAATACTCAGGGCTACCTACCACACCGGGACAATTTGTAAAACCAAGGAGTACACAACGAATTTTTCATGTCTGAAAAATTCAGGAAAATGCAGAAAATTTTGCAACAACGAAAAAAGATAATAAAAATACTTACATAATGGTTAATTTATAATATTTAACTAAAAGCTACAAATACATTTGTATGGAAAATAGAATGAATTGACGAACTAAGGGCATGTGTTTAAATCAATGTGCTATCTGTTTTTTCCCTTGAAACTTGGGGTAGTAAATATTTCCCCATCAAGTTCAACTTGTCCTCTTTTAAACTTTACACTGGTCAATTCCACAACAGACGAAATTTCATTCTTATATACTTCATCATACATTTTATGGAAAAATAGGAATTCCTTCGGAAAAACTTTGGAAGTTTTATTGAAAACAAAAAATAGTGACAACCCTTATAATACAACCTGAGCGCTTTAAGAAATCTTTCAACACACTGATTTTCTAGACCAAAGTATAAATGTTATATATTTACATCCCCCGTTATTTGGAATAAGTTTACATTGTGTTTTATTGCGTTCTCTCAAAAGAATCTTTTTTGTCACGCACAAAAAAACAACCTTTAGGTAACATCACGAAAGAGGTCTTAACGTCTCTCTTGCTTTTCCAATCTGGTCGTGGAACAAGAAGCCCACGTTGTTTTGTTTGCCTATTGTAGGGAAGGTATTGTATTTGTTCCAGTGCAAACACATCTCCGACAGACATCGGGCCAGCCAGCCAAGCCATTGTGTGGTTTATGTACCTAGTAGCTTCCACACAAACACGTCTCGCGTTGGTGCGACAGAGACGACACTAATTAAGAGTAGTAGAGAGGTAAAGCAGCTATCTGTCTTGAAGAGGATGTGCAAACAGCTGCGCTATCATTATGTAACAGTAGGATCGCCACATCGAGAACCTTATCTGTCAGTTAGAAAACTTCACTAAATCCACTTTTATCTAGCCATACGCCGAGTCTTCTTTTATTCACTCATCACTTTTTAATGATAATGTCAATTTTGACAAATTTAGTATTAATTTACTAACCTTTTTTGTTGGGTTTAGTAAAATATTTTATACTACCCATCTTCATGTTTTCATACTCTGAATCGATTGATCTTCAGCCGTCACTTTTAAAACTATCGTGTGGATTTTGACAGATCTAAGGTAAATTTAGTGGACCTTTTCTCCGAAGGTTCTAATGTTAAATATAAATATATAATTTCATCTTTACTGAAGGGGGTTGGGGAGTACGGGGGTTTGGGGAGAAGTTTCAGAAGCTTAGATGTAAATGAGATACAACCGGTGTTGAATTCAACCTCAGTTGCTGCCTCCGGATACCTCAGAGAATTGCAAATATTATAGGATTTGAAACGGAATCGGACGCTTTAGCAATTAACAGCTGTTTAGAAACGTTCACCTCGTCGGTATCAGTATGAAAAATAAAACCTGTACGTGAGAGCGAGATGGCAAATTGGTTCCTCATTTATAGTTTATTGGTACACAATTTAGTAGTCGAATTATATAGGGTGTCACACTAACAATAAACTGGATTGTGAATAACGGGGTGATCGGGGCTCGAAGCCCGGTTGGGTGTATTGAGGGATTTTTTTCCTAAATGGTTTTCCATTTTCCCTCCACTCAAATGTGGATACACTTCCCTTATGTTCAACCTTCCTGATATTCGCTTCATTTTTAGAATGCTCTAAGGCGTCATTCTAGTGTTATACTGGCCTGCTGAGAATGGGGAGATTGGGGTTCGAATCGCGGTCGTGTGTGCTGAGGGTGGGTTTTTTCCTAAATGGTTTACCACTACTTCCAAGCAAATACATGTAGACTACCTCTGAAATGATTCCTTCTTCATCCCTACCCCATTAGGACAATTATCATATCTGCGTGTAACCTGAACGGGTAGTAAGGCGTGATGCCAAAAAAATCAAACTATACGGTTTTATCCTCGTACCTAAACATTATTGTCTGTTTTAAAAGTAAGTAGACTTCCAGAAAATTCACAGTGAATTTGATTTGTTTTTAGCTTTTCTTACTTCAAGCATTGATGCTTTATGTGTCTTTTATAGATTTTATCGAGTTTTGACATACCTAGGAGTCACAAGGGCACTTCCTGTTTATATTTACATCCTATACGGGCTCAGCATTTCGTATACGAAGGTTTCAACCCTCCCAAACTAATTGATTATTTCATATATATTTTACATCTAGTGTTTTAGTATATAATTTGTCATACCTTTGTTCGCTGTGCCAGGCTATAAGAAAATAACTGGATCAAGCTTATATTCACATTATTTTCTAAATATAAAACATTGTACTATAAATATGGTAAAATCTCTTTGTATATAAATTCACACCCACCCACAAATTCAAGCATAATGCTCGAATGATTTTTGTGAAAAAAGGAACGACTAAAAACTCGTCCTAGCTCCTGTATAAAACTCCCCGAGAACAGATTTGGAACACTTCTTTTCTTTTCTGTTCCAATAGTTCTTGACGTCATAGCAACGACTCGAGGCTGAATTCCAGTCTAACTGTTCAGACAAGACCCCTATCAAACTGTTTGGATGCTGCTTTCCTGCGGGACAGAAACCAAAATCGATGCATTTTGGGGTTGGGGGGTGGGTTGAAGGGACAGAATGGAACACTTAGAAAGTTCTTCAATCCCTAGGGGTTACAAGGGATACTGTAAGTGGGGGTCCCAGGCAGTGGCGCACCCTTGTAGGGGTAAGCGGGGCACTGCACCCATACAACAGAAAGATTGCAAGTGGTTTTAATGAAAAATTCAAACATATGAAGGACAACTATAATACAAAGCAGTGAAGAATTGTTGAATGTATAGGCTAAATTTAATATCACGCTTACGACTTTATATTCAAAATGTATACATTATTATATACATATTAAAACTACCCTAAAATTATAAATTGTAAAAAAAAGTAAATACATTTGCTTTCATATAATATACATATTTTTACATAGCATTAGGAGTTCGAAAGTTCATTGCCGCACTTACAAAAATACTCTTGAGCTAGCTCTATCTTCCCACCAAATTACCTCCTATCCCTATTTTGAGCTAGTTCTATCCAGTAAACCTCATTACAACCTATCCCTATCTTGAGCTAGTTCTATCCAGTTCACCACATTACATCCTATCCCTATCTTTAGCTAGTTCTATCCAGTCCACCTCATTACACTCTATCCCTATCTTGAGCTAGTTCTATTTAGTCCCCCTCATTACAACCTATCCCTATCTTTAGCTAGTTCTATCCAGTCCACCTCATTACACTCTATCCCTATCTTGAGCTAGTTATATCCAGTCCACCTCATTACGTCCTATATCTTCCAGGTACACTGCCCTTTACATGTACACTACTTGCACTTTCGGCGCGTAATTATTTCCTACCCTTAACATCAGTGTGTGGGACAAGGGGGGCGTTAGTAAGTCATATAAATCGGATTAAAAGAATATATGATTCAATGAAGAAGAGTTAGGGACATTAAAATGGTTATAAATAACAATCAGTGTGTTCATTTTCGTCTGGGAATTGTACGTAACAATAAGTTGACACTGTTCCCTTGACTAGTGGAACACAGTGACTTTTGAAACATGAACTATACGTTTGCTAGTAAGTATACATACTACTTGTGCTAGGATGCATCATTACAGTGTCATGGGCAAATAACAATTACAAAATCCTGTAGAAACCATTAATTAGGTGATCACCGATCACCCTAAACATATATATCTTACTAAACATAAACAAGGTTTATAAAGATTTATCAAATGCAACATTAATTTGGCCGGGACACCAAATCATTATAAACGCCCAACATTAGAATAAGTTACACAGCTAAAGGCTTCAGCAAAAGAGATACGATAGAAACCGTTCCACTTCTGTGAAAAAGCCAAGAAACGTCAACTTAAGGGTGCTGGCCACTCTATAAAAAAAAATAGCACAGTGCTTTGTACACGGTCTCCGGGTAATAAAAGTCTCATAACAAATTTAATAAAGAGACTACGTTATCACAAACTAGAACATACGAGACCCGAGCTATAAGGGCTATGATCACACGTCCATAACTGGAACACGTAACCTCCTGATACACCCGCATGTTTATGTTCACGCTTAGTGATTCAAGTCAGCTTGAAAGTCCTACATAGCGTCAAACAGCTCTTAGGATCTTACAAGAGTACAGCAAAACTCAGTGATGTAAATGTCACTGTCTGATTACTTACTTTAAAAACATGAAATGATAGTACACTCCTTACTGCAGTTAATTAATTTACTTTGCTAACGTAGACCTAATCAAGCATTCCCAATCCAAACAATGATACAAAAAAGTGGAATGAGATTGAAACTACATGACAACAAAGTATGGTTAAAAAATAAACTAAAGTGGCGCTAACTTGGATTCTATCCAATACATATAAGTGGACACTTCCACATTCCAAGGCAATGTTTAAACTAGCAAATTAAGTGCCTCTCTTATGACTACTGGCCGATAAATATTTTTATCTGGTCGATAAGTTAAAAGTGCGTCTTACGACTGCCAGATAGCATTTATCTGCCAGATAAAATGTATTTATCTATCACATTTTTATTTGGATGTTTATAAGTACCTGATAACTTCCGTCTGAAAGATAAAATTGGCGTTGCTATAGTGACGCGTGGTTTTTCATGAGGTTTCACCTATCAGAATATGTTTTTAGGTTAAAATCTTGGGTCGCATGTTTAGTAAGCACAAGTCCAGGCTCTAACTATATATAAAGTTAGAACATTTAATTCACACTCTTATAAAAACTGACAAGCTATTTGTATGATTATAATCTTATAAGAACAAATTATTTAAATGTGAGTACAATAAATTAAATTTTGTAAACTTTGTATCTAATTATTGCCCACATTTTGGCAGAGACCGAAATTAGTACTTGCAAGACAACAGATTCTGCGGCCACGTGATGCCATCTATTTCCTCGCACTCGTTTATCTGCCATTATTTAACAAATATTGAGCCTTATCGCCACTCGCCAGGTTGTAGCGGTAGCAGCAAGGCTTATACGCATGCGCACACCAGTAAAAATAGCATCAACCTTGCGTTTTATGCATAAAAATATACTCATATATATATATATCTATCTTTGGCAGATAAATTCAATTAATAATACGCTTAAAATATGAAAGTGGCTGATAACCTTTATCTGGCCACTAACTTTAACCTCCTAATAGCAATATTTATCCGGTAGTCATAAGACCGGCCCTTAGTGTTTTATCCCGAACACGAGATTTATTGAATAGCTACAAGTATTATTTAGCACCGCGTCTTACTACCCGTTCGGGTTATACGCTTAAGTACTAATTACTCTAATGGATTATATATAGAGAGAGAGGTTTGAATTTATAGGAAGTGAACCCTCATTTGCGTGGAGGGAGAGGGGAAAACCACCCCCAGTTCACCCGACCGAGATTAGAAACCTCTATCTCCCCGTTCCCGGCAGTCGAGTTCAACAAGCCTAACGAGTTAGCTAACTACGCCACCGAGGCGGGTGAAGAGTTACAAGTAAACGCTACATGTCATCAAAATAAAACTTAAACTTAACTATTTGTACACCCTAACTCGGACACGGTTTTCATATATTAGCTACGAGAACATTAGTAGCTGAGTGCAATCTTTCTGCGTCGTGTCAGCGAGACCATCACTCCTGCATGGCGGTTATACTAGTATAAACAACTTGTTGGTGAAGTCCAGAGTTCTTCTCCAGGCAAGGACGAGACGAAGTGTGTGACGGGAGTGTGACCATGATTCTTGTACAATCCCATATATATAGTATGAACAAGCAGGGAAAAAGGAGGGGAGAGGAAAGGAACATAATTCCTCCCTCAGCGAATATGCTATATGGTTCGAGAATAACTTGGTGGCTAGGACTTCGGGCTTATCAGGCGGCCCCCACAAGTCGTTCAATTCAATTTTTTTCATTTCTGGTGCTGACTCCGTTGAAGCAGAACGTCTGCGGTCATTTAGATGGTCAACCATTATAATATGGTGAGTCCAAGACAGTATTAGATGAAGTTGGTATAAAATCAAGTACGGCTATATTAGGTCGAACCGTCTTCTCAATGGTTTCTTCCCATTGGGCTTTACAGTCGATACCCTGAACAAGGCTTTCTTCCGTTCGCGTTGCATGCCTTGCCCACCGAAATCTGCGAGATTTGACTAACAATGCCTTCCTATGAGTACAGAGTATGTAACTTATCATTATCCTCCTAATTTTAGTATATTCACCCTAAAGTAAATATTTTGCTAGCGCTGATAATTTCGGGTGCTAATCAAATATTACTTAAGTCAAAGTGCCTGAAAAAAAGAGTATATATATTAGCGCTGTTTTTACTATCCGTTCAGGTTATAAGCATATGTACTAATTACGTTAATAAGTTAGGGATGAGGAGGAAAGTTTAATTTAGAACTGTACCTTATTTTACGTGGGAGAGTGGAAAACCATATAGGAAAAATCACCCGACCGGCATTCGAACTCTGATCTCCCTGTCATCAGCAGCTTAGTTCAGCACGCGAGAGTGACGCTTCAGACCATGGGGCCGCCGAAGCAGGTCCAATTATATTAATATAGCTTTAATCTCCTTGTGACATGTTGTGTATTTCCAACCATCGATTCAAGATAGGAGGTAGACACATTAGCATAATTAAACCGCTTCACTAATGAGATGCATCATCTTCGTTTTAGTTGTTTTTGTCGGAGATCCCGTGAAAGTCAACTCGTTATTTCTAGTTCTCTAATACTTTCGAGTGTCTGGAATCGTTAGGACAAAAAGCAACTGAGGTTTTTCCACCAAGATCGGTATAGGATGTCGTGAGACCTGCGCAGAACTAACGAACAGAAAGGAAGAGTTGTGTCAAGTAATAAAGTTGATTATAATATTAGTTGAAACATTTAGTCATACTTTCTAAACATACGGCTATTCCAGATCAGGACTTACAAATGTGATAGCACAGATTTGAGATTCATTTAGAGATTAGTGCAAACAGTATGGTTACATTATTATTATTATTATTATTATTATTATTATTATTAGCACCGCGTCTTACTACCCGTTCGGGTTATACGCACTTACGCTAATGTGTAATGGTAGGGTGATTGT
>CABFOV010003912.1:0-13485 GCA_902141375.1 Timema poppense | reverse complement strand
AACTAAAAGCTTCAAAGAGTAGGTCTTGGGATGGGTGAAAAAGGGAAATGAATAGAGCACGATGATTCAAATGTCTTAATATCCCTTAAGAAAATAGTGGCAACCCTGTACAAGCATGTTTGGAGCTAAAAAGAATACACACAGTATTGAGGTTTGGGAAAATATTGCTATATTACAGATAGTCCTGACAAAAATGTTTAGTAATTATGTAGATTTTTTATACCTTTATTATTTAATTCAGTTAGTAGAGCTTTGTTTAGAGTATTAGGGTTCGGCCAGACTGACAAGCGTGCGAGCGAGTAAGTGAGTGACTCGGCTGCCAAACTTGCGAGCGTGCGAGCGAGCGCGTGATTAGAAAATACCTCTCGATAATTGTTGACAAGGAGGCAAAGGTTCGAATCTTGGCTCAGTGAACTGAGGGTGGTTTTTTACAAGTGATTTATTGTTGTGGTTTTCTCATCCTCTCTCCACACTAATGGCGATTCTTATTTCTAAAGGACTACTTTGATAATATTGAAGTATTTTAACATATAGTAATAAAAATGTCAAATTGAAAAGTTTTCCTAGCACTCAATGAACCAACATACACTAATATTGCCTAGCGCCTGTAAACTAGACTGTACTGGGTCCATCGTGCTTGCTCCATTCTGGCCACCTCTCATTACAACCAATGTGTTATATTTTATATTTTAGTCTCTCGCTCGCCCAGTCTGGCCGTCCCCTTGGGTGTGATGTCCTAGATTTAATTAGTTTGTCGGTAGTGTTCTGTAAAGTGGTTTTAAAATGCATGTCAAATACCTTAATATAAACAACCATTAGACCAGATAAAATAATCGCATTAGCTGAACTCATGTTTTCTTTAACTGGTACGTTTAGGCTTCAAACGAGTCTGTGGGCGTCACAATTATACTGAGCTCCAAATAATTTGCCATCAGCTTGCCTTGACTAACGTTTCCAACTGGGATCTGGTTTGGTGGAACCTAAGCTCGCGATTACTTCAGGACATTTTGGGAATTAGAGTTCAAGCTCTTACTGAGGCTATGAAGCTTGCAGCACATTGGATCGAATCGGAACGGTTGGAATCTGAGCGCTACGAACCGAGACGAGTTTTGACCACACATTGGTGAACTGGCGTTCGGAATTCATGTCAGTCGGAAGACAACCAGGGGGTACATCTAGATATGTGGGGCGGAAAATTGTCGTTTTGATTATTTTTTAAGTTTGTAAACAGTACCAAACAAATCCCAGATTCCATTATTATTATTATTATTATTATTATTATTATTATTAGGCGGAGTAGGAGTAAAAAAATGAAAGAATACGAGCATTTGTAAACTATTTATATTCATCCTTCAATATATTTGCCATCAATAAGCTAATTAAAATAATGTTAGGGTTGGTCCGAGTATTTGCTAGCAATATCCCCCCCTTTTTTTTCTCTACACCGTGCCCCCTATCTACCCCTATCATCCGTATAAAACCAGTATTTGATATATATAACAAGATCTAGGTGGCACCTTTACAATTCAACCCCTCCACCGCAAGCCACCCCACTTCGGAAATTTTTTATATTTTAAGTTTACCGAAAAATGTTCGTCTATATGTATTTATATTATATAGCACCGCGTCTTACTACCCGTTCGGGTTATACGCTTTAAGTACTAATTACTCTAATGAATTAGGAATTGGGAAGGTTGAANACCGCGTCTTTCTACCCGTTCGGGTTATACGCTTTAAGTACTAATTACTCTAATGGATTAGGAATTGGGAAGGTTGAATGAGAAGAAATGAACCCGCATTTGCGTGGAGGGAAAGTGGAAAACCATTTAGGAAAAACCACCCCCAGTTCACCCGACCGAGATTCGAGCCTCGATCTCCCCGTCCTCAGCAGTCGAGCTCAACACGACAAGCGCGTTAGCCAACTACGCCACCGAGGCGGGTATCTATATGTAGCTACATCAAACCTCCATACATGTTTTATCCAATTCTATGGGTTTTTCAATAAGAAATAACTAACGAAAACTTTTTATGTATAGTTTTGTATTGAAGAAAAAAAATAAAGAGTGGTACATTTTACTTACGAATTTACTTCAAAATTGCTGATATTGCCTCTCATGCGTTTTCCCTCATAAGTTATTTATTATGTTTGTTACCAATGTCATAATACATAGGATACTGACGAATAAATCAATTATTTTTTCATCCAAAGACATTTTTTCTAAATAAACAAAAATGGTCGAGGAACATGAATCAAAAATCATACAGGTGTATAGTTGAGCGTGATTGAAGACGATGGTGCAATATTCCAGTTCTGAAGACGCATGTGACTAACTTCAGAATCCGTAAAAACATTCCCTCACTGGCAAACCGATTCGTTAAGAACAGACGTGACGTTTACGATCCAATCCGAGCCAGTGTGTGGGCCTCTATTAAAATGTATGCGGTACGATCCGATCCAGTGTGCGACAAGATTTAAGGTGTCTCATTTTATTTCAGACTCAAAGCAAACTAACACTCCCTACCCCACTCGCACCACTAAAGGGGAATATTCTTGACACTTGGAATGTGATATCGAAAGAAAAGTATTGATAACAATAGCTATAGTTATCGAGGATGCTATTGGGGGAAACGCGTATTTGTTTGGATCTAGTAATAAAAAATATTACTTTTGCATTGTAATGGTATTTTCATATTTATTAAAACACTGAAAATTGTAATTAGTTAAACATTTTATAGTGTATAATTATGTTGGAAGGTATTATATTATTGTATGATTTATATGAAAGATTTTACTTTACCAGCTTTTATTTAAAATATTATTTTACCATCTGTTGTGTACCCCGAAAGTCAAAGAGAGAACTTGCCTTACTTCGTTACATTTTGATGAGGCTCGGAGCCAATAACACACAAAATAATAATAGTAAAAATAGCCTATGGATCCCAATCCTCTCCAATGTAGTCACTGAAAAATAGGAGTTTAACCATTCTTTTCCCCAGCAGCATGTTCCTTGTTTTAGTTAATATATCTACTGCTTTGTAAAATAGACGGTCAGCTACCAAACGGTTGTCTCTTTCGATATTATTCCGATACCGGTGTGTAAGTTGGCCCTACTCATATCAATAAAAGTATCGAGTAAAATGGTACAAATATTAATAGTAAAATATTAATATTAGAGTATCGACACTTTTTTCCACATCTCTACTTGAAATTGCTTGTAGCGGTCATTGTTTCACGCCCCTTTCCCTCGACATTACTAACAACCTCCATCATTCTTATTTGTTGCGCCGAAATAGCTATATTTTAGGTTCCTGTTCAGGGTGATTTGAATAATTGCTTCGTCTCTTCTATGCTCGGGAACAGAGGGCTAGTTGTAATCTTGAACGAAAAGTAATTGGTTTGAATTGTTTTCTTCTAAACGCGTTGCTAGCGTGAGTTTTTTTAGGTTTTATTTTTAATCTATAGTAGGAGATATATATATATCAGTAGTTTTCATAGAGGGTCCTTTAAGGTTGACTTAAAATATGATAATATTTATCAATAAAGGCACAATTTTTGCGCCCAAAAATATTGTAAAATATTAATTTATTGTTTTTACACAAAATTTTAAATCATGGAGGAGTAATTTTATTTTAAGGTATGTTCTAAGGGTTAACTCATAACGTTTGGAGTGAACACTAGAACGTTTCCTTCTGAGGGTGCCACGAGGTATATATATATATATATGCCTTGATAAAATGTTTGATAAACAATGGTATTTACCAAAGGTATTAACTTTGTTTGTAACACAACTCCCACGGTCAGTTAGAAAGGCACATCGCCCAAAATTGGCTAATAAAAATAGAAAATAAGTTATTCGTAAATATTATTTGGTTACGATAATTTGTTCATTACTGTTATTTTAATAATTATGTTATCATAATCATACAATTATCTAAATATTCTTATTAATTTACCCAGCCCAACACTGGTTACAAGTGCCTTAAACTGTCAAACCTAAAAGAATTGGATGTAAGGAAAGAATTTTGAGTTACTTAAAATGTCTCCCAGGTCAAAGTTAGGCTTTTTATCTCCTTACAGGGCCGCGTGTTTAGATTGTAGTGTCTAGAGCTAGTTTTAGAAGTCGAGAGTATAAATTAAATAACTTTGTGTCCAAAAGAGCACGTTGAATCTTTCTAAAATCCAATTAAGTAAATAAAACATGTCCTCCCATTGGTGATCAGTACTGATGGAGCTGGAGTCTTTTGGAATGTAGGCCATGTTGTGGTGAGGACCGGTCCATCTAGCTCCGTTGACCATATTTAGCATTGAGACCCTCAGCACCGATATTGGTTCACACTTGATTTAGAATAAAACACAAAACAGGAAACACTTTCCCAAGAGAGAGAAGAGCACGTCTCATGTTCGTTTATAATGATCCTGCTTTTTTAAACAACCATTTTTACCAGTTACCGCTACCAGTTCGTTAGTTTATTCAGAGTTAAGCGAAGAACCCAAACGCGTATTAATATACGGTTATAGAATATATATTAGGGGCTGTAAACTTTTCAATATGGCGGGAAATAGAATTAAGTTATATCATAGTTGTTATAAAGTATTTTGTTTATTTTTTAAAATCTAAAATAGTTGGTAATAGCTTTGAAGCTGAGTTCTCAAACTATTTTTCTTTGCTTACAACTTAAATTTGAGCTAATATAATTATGTGCCATCAGATAAACTTAACTGTGCTACTGACAATCATGAATTTTTTTATTTGCTTTGGGTTTTACTTCTCGTGCGGTCTGTCCGCATTTAATTGCGATAGTGGATAAGGGATGATGAAGGTGAAATTAAGACGAAATGTACTCACAATTACGTGGATAAAGAGTGAAAAACCATTTAGGATAAACCAACTCAAATATGTCCGGCTGGGATTTGAACCCCCTGACCTCCCCATCACCAAAAAACTAGCCTTGATGAGCATTACATTTTGTCCGCGCCCACCGATGTGGGTATCAATGTAATAAAATCGTTGGTCAACAGATAGAAAAATAAGCTTAAACACAAAAACAAACTTTGATGAAAATGTACTACCCTAGCAAGAGACGGTGATCAATATTCCTTTTTACAACCTAATGTATGCACTGATTTTGGTAGAAAGGGACAGCTTAAAGGTCTTTTTTACTACCAGATTCCTGATATATAGTAGGATTTTGGTAGGTAAGAGGACCTTTAAGACAGTCATTCTTACAAAATAATATCAATTGTGTAGTTTTGTTTTTTTATACAAGTTAACAAGAGTCGGCGTATCACTGGTTTAGAGTAAACCATCATAGATGGTGCTATGGTATAACGCAGGGGTTGGTAACTTTTTTTGATGTCGTGGTCAGTTATGAGTTTAAAAAAATAGATATTGGTGGGTCTGTTTGAAAACAAGTATCGAGCAAAAATGTCAACTTTATATTTGTCATATAGTAATTTTAGTTATTAGTCTATTTCTATGAACACAATTGTTTGTTTACTAAATATTTTGTGGATTAGATAAAACCAGGTAGGTTAAGGCCCTATTACACGGGGCAACTTGTTGACAGCCAGTTGACCGGCGCTTGCAGCTGCACACATTGGTAAGCGTCATATCGAGAAAATGGCATCGAGGAATGAGGAACTATTTCTTCTTGCCTTGCTTATAAAAAAAGAGAAGACACAGTTCAAGAATGATATATGATGTACGATGTTATCTTCAAGACTGGATAAGGGTCTGAACTATTTGTCATTTGCAAATCTGTGGTCAACAACCCTTATTTTCAATTACTTTCATATGTCTACACCATCATTTGATGAATTGTTGACCTATATAAAAGAAGATTCGATACTCAATTGATAAGGAGTATCCCCATAACTTGCAGTTGCACACGCAATTAGTTGCATAGTGTAATAGGTTACATTTAAAACAATGCCCCAGCTTGAGTGCAGACAGATAAAAGTTGACCACGCAGTTTAACTGCATGGAATTTGTCTGCAACTAATTTCCGACCATGCAACTGAAGTTTCCTTGTGTAATGGCTTTCATATAAACCAATGCTTCTTAACTATTTCGTCAACTAGTTGCATACAACAGGTTAGGCCCTCCGCACACGGGTCGACTGTTTTGCAACGCGAGTTTCAAACCGGTTGCACATCAGATTATTGTGAAACTGGTTTTGAAAGGTCACCAAACAGTTGCATGTACAACCGGTTTGAAACTCGCGTTGCAAAGCAGTCGACCCGTGTGCGGAGGGCCTTACCCTGTCTAATAGGGCCTACATACAACTAGTTGACGAAATAGTTAAGAAGCATTGGTTTATATGAAAGTCATTACACGAGGAAACTTCAGTTGCATGGTCGGAAACTAGTTGCAGACAGTTTCCATGCATTAAAACTGCGTGGTCAACTTTTATCTGTCCGCACTCAAGCTGGGACATTGTTTTAAATGTGACCTATTACACTATGCAACAAATTGCGTGTGCATCTCCACTCCTTCTCAATTGAAAGTCGAATCTTCTTTTATATAGGTCAGTAATTCATCAAATGATGATTTAGACATACGAAAGTAATTAAAAAAGTGTTATTGTCCAACAGATCCTCAAATGACACATAGTACAGACCCTTATCCGGTCTTGAAGATAACATCGTACGTACATACATATTTCTTGGTCTAGGTCTTCTCTTTTTTTATAAGCAAGGCAAGAAGAAATAGTTCCTCACTTCCCCACGTCATTTTCTCGATATGACGCTTACCAAAAGTTGCAGCAACTAGTCGTACTTAACAATGTGTGCAGCTGCAAGCGCCGGTCAACTGGCTGTCAACTAGTTGCCCAGTGTAATAGGACCCTTACTGCCCGTTGGTAAAAGGCGTCATACTCGCAATGGACCGGACTGTCGATAACGGGAATGTCGGGGTTCGGATGCAGGCTTGACGTACCGCAGGATAGTTTTTTTCTGAATTGTTTTCCAGCTCTACCTCCACTTAAAGAAATGCTGTTATCATCGCTATCCCAATAGTGCAAATATGCTTATAAGCAGAACGGGCAATAAGACATGCTACATGCACACGCGCGTGCGCGCGCGCGCACACACACACACACACAAATATGGAGATATAGCTGTCACATTTTTACTCTCAGCTGAGTCCAAGACCTGAATGAATGTTTTGATTCTTCTATAACAAAACCACAAGAGCAAATTGAGTTATGTGCCGACCGACATTGGTCACGCTGTGATGAAATTCTACCGACATAGCGTGAATTGTCGGAAACCTCACTCGTTGTTTGCCCACAGTTCTTGAATAAACCGAAGTTCCTCTTGCTGTAACGTATATATTCCCACAAAGCCATGATGATGATGATTTATCCTTTGTCTTCATTCTAGCTAGCCTTTTCAGTCTCCCTCAGGTCAAATATTGAACGGTAAAAGTTTGACAAAGTAAGTCAAGCAATCCACTTGGCCAGTTCTTGCTCACTTGCCTGCTTACACTGTCCCCTATGACTGACTCCTCCTCCTCCTCGTAACTCTCACTCTCCTCAGACAAACCCTCCATAGTCGAATTGGGAGTAGGTCTTCAACGATGTCAAAAACAAATGAAGACAAATTAACGTTCTTTTGATATTTGTTTTGTTTGTGCAGCAGAAGATGTATTCTTTCTTGTATGTGTGTGTGTGTGTGTGTGTGTGAGAGAGAGAGAGAGAGAGAGAGAGGGGGGGAGTGAGAGGGAGAGAGAAGATAAAAAGGGGTGATATGAAAAAGGAGGGTTGGAAAGTAATCATGTGAGTAGGAGTTGAAAAAGTATAACGTACGTCTTGTAGATTTTTTTTCTGTTGCCTCATTTATAGTAAGANGTGAGAGAGAGAGAGAAAGAGGGGGGGGAGTGAGAGGGAGAGAGAAGATAAAAAGGGGTGATATGAAAAAGGAGGGTTGGAAAGTAATCATGTGAGTAGGAGTTGAAAAAGTATAACGTACGTCTTGTAGATTTTTTTTCTGTTGCCTCATTTATAGTAAGATATTTCGTGAAGAGACGCTTCCTCGTTCCATTCTACTAGTAATTAATTACTTTAAAAGCAGTTGTTTGTTAGAAATTGTTACCAACCCAAATCCTGACATTGAACTCAAAACTACAAATCATTTCTAGTTTATAATCTAAAAGGTAACACAATATTAATAATAACAAAACATTTAGAAGTTGTCATTTTTTTCCCTCGTTGATGAATATTTGAAGCGTTCAATGTTATGTATTGTACTTTTCATTCACAACTGTATTGTGTTGATAAATACAGTAGGTCCAATATAAAAACACAAAACCATTATCTTATTGGCCTAGTAAATATGTTTAGGAGCCAACAGTGACCGACAAAAGATCAAAAATGCTAAAAAAAATCGCAGCTGGGTATATGAACAGCCCACATAAAATTAGAACGAGCTATTTTTATGGAACTGTTATTTTATGGTTCTCCCAATGGAAATCAGAATACACCTAAGAAGTGTGTAGTATATTTACTCTGTTAAATATCAAGCTTGCCACACACCTGCAATACCGGAAAACACAGGTCAATTTTTGTGCCTGGAAAAAACATGGGGAAAACGAAAAATGTCGCTAAATATATTAATAATACTTTACTATTTGGGAAACTAATTGTTTGTTTGAAATAAATTCGATGAATTAACCGGGAGGCTGGATGTTGTGTCTTTTCTAGATTTAAGTTAGTTTATAAGTCGTGGGCTGATATAATTATTAGGTTCAGAAAGTGCAGGTTAAATACCTCAATTAATAGAAGACAAAAATCATATAGAATAAAAAGCTTAGCGGAGAACTAATCAAGTTGATGAGAACATATGTGTTAACCCCCTCACCCTTGAAACAATGGGCTGCATAATGACTATTTGTATTTCCCTATTATTCTCAAATCACTCTGTTTTCAATGCCAATATCATGGCTTCTTACTAAACAATTGATAAAAAATTTAATTTCTTCCCTATATATCTCGATCTTTAAAATGTAAAGAATTTCGTAGAAAGAAAATAGTAGCAACCTTTGATATTAATACCCAATAAATTATATTCATATTAGATTGTAGTTAATAAATACTTACAAAAATAAAGGTTTTACAGCACAATATAATTATGTTCCGCCATGAATTGTGGATTTCTGGCGATTTAATTAATATTTTTCCACATTATTTTTAGATCTTTGCGAATGCTAATTAAATCTAAGACATTATTCTAGAAAAGTTTTATTTATTTACTAAAATAATTTATATATATATCTTTTTTTTAAGTTCGTGCTTACTTCCAAAAACGAAGGATCAATTCAAAATATTTGTGTTATTTTCCAAATATTTCCGATAAGTCTATAGAAAAATACATTTTAAATGTTGGTAGTGGTTTCTTTCACTAATACCTGATCTAAGGGCTTACACATAAAGCTGGAAGGCTGGCAAAAAACACGTTTTTTTCGAGAATTGGTTAGCATAAACTTCGATGTTGAATGGTATAAGGGTTAATTAATTATTTTAGATATAATCTCTGGAACACCTAGTAAAAACATTTGCCCATGGCAAGATTATTATTACAGTCCAGTTTCATAGGAAGAGCCTTCCTTATGGGACAGCTAGAAAAGTTACCAGATCACGTAGGCCTTATTCATCCGTCAAATAATTTGATCTTCAGCTGTCACTTTTGGTAGATACTACTCATACCTATAAAATAACACTAATAAAATAGTAAAATGTTATCATTTTTTACTGCAAAATAACACTAATAAAATAGTAAAATGTTATCATTTTTTACTACAAAAGAAAATATATTTGAATTTTTTTAAATACCCTTCCTATGAAAATGGTATTATACCCGCCATCAGTAGTCTGTCCACTCTGATGGTTTGTCCATCCCCTCTTTACGCTGATGAGGGTGGACTTCTTATAAAACTACTTCCTCATCCTTGATCCTCTAGTAGAGCCATGGTGTTAAACGTAATAGCTATTTTTTTTTAAATTATTTATAAGCTATCATCCCGGAAAAATCTTATATCGTAACAAACGAAAATAGAAACCTTAATCTATTCCAAATGGGATTTTCTATACCAAATTGGATTGTTTTTTGTTTTTTTAATTTTATATCCTCGCCGAAATATCCAATGACATTTTGTCTGGATTACGTGCAGTCCAAAATGAATATTATTAAATCTATGCGGAAAAATTATACATGGACGTGGAGATCAAAGCCGGGATTTTTTACGTAATTGGTCAGAGAACGAACCTTGATAGCCCAGTAGTTGATCATTTGGGCATGCAAAGTCAAAGGTTCCTGTTTCCATTCCAATATCCAAGTGTCATTTTTTCTCAATATATTTTAATAATAGTTGTGGACGGCGCATAATCCGTACTTAATGTTAATCTCACTATACTATTATATCAAGAGTAAAAATTACGATGGACGAAACACGGATACATATCTATTTTCAAACCGCCCGCCCTTTCAGATCCATCCTCTCGTTTCAAATTCACATTTGTTTCTCTATGGTTAAAAAATATTTTACTTAAGAGGTATGTTGTAATTAATATATAGAGCGCTGGAAGAGGGATCATTTTAAACCTCTCATGGTTGTGTGAAGGAGAACAATATACGTTTTACTTAAATTTAAACACGGAGAGCTCAGAATAAATGAAAAGTTGATAACCTTTACGAGTAAACCTCTAACTATAAATTCAAGTTCGCTCATTCTCTAGAACTTTTCCCAATTAAAGGTTTTTTTAATCCATCATAACGCGATAATATACAACCATCACTGCAACGTTCCACTAGTTATAATATAATTAAGTCGCGAATATATTTAAAAGTTCTAACTGGTACCCTAAAGGCACTGCCATACTTGCGACCAGGACGCAACCACGCAAAGCCTTGTTTACTGTATGGGAGTGGCTATAACATGGCTTTACGTTCTAGTGTTTTGGCGCCCGGGCTGCAAATTTGGCCATACCATTGAAATCAATAGTTTATTGTTTGGTAAATAAAAAAAGCTATTATCATAAAATAAAAACATTTAATTTTTTTCCCCCATATAATTTACCAATGATTAAAACTCCATGACGTTAGAATGCGGCCGCCGTTAGTTGGTAATAATAGTCCCAAATTTTGTGGATATAGGGTGTCATATTGTCAGCACAATGAACCCTTCGGCTTTTAATCTCACTTTTCTAGACTGCAGCCGCTATATTTTTTATTCAAGCAGTTCCTTAGTCCTCACGAGGCTATGTTGATTCAGTTTCAGTATCACTACTTTACAGTTTAAGGTAATTCGATCATCAAAATTATATTGCACAATTTTGAAAATAATGTGGTTTATAAGCTATAATTAGTAATCGAATGATTTAAATTTATTACAGTTCAAGAGTTATAAGGGGTCATACAATGAAATATTTATAATTTTAATAGTATTAATATTATAAATATTTCAACTAAATATTAATATAAATATTTCAATTAAATATTAATGTATTAATATTAAAAACAAAAAAATATATAAAAAATATTTCATTATGACTGTGCACACCTCATATGATTGTATAGTTATATCAAAGTTCATCCCCATACATTCAATACTCTACCTTAACAATGGCGCACAAAAAGTATAAAATATCAAGTACGACCCCAAACAGCTCGTGAACTGTAATGATTTGAAATAAGTGAATAATTATGTATATGATTTTCTTTGTGTGTGTATGTGTATGTGTATGTGTATGTGTATGTNCCCCCCCCCCCCCCCCCCCCTTTTCTCCGTGTTTGAATAGTTTTGCAGGCTTCTATCATATACAAGAATGTTAACATTTTGCAATAAAATAAATTATGATCATCAAATGATCTTAAATCTGAAAGCACCTAAGATTGAACCCGGGACGTCTGGATCTTTAGTCAAAAACTCTGACCACTAGACTACAGAGGAGGTACTACCCATGATTAAATATGTAAAATTTGGCTAGAAAATTAATCTAAAAGCCCATCGAATTATTTTTGAATATTCAGGCGACTTTTAAGAAATATATCGTATACAAACACTTTTAAGGGTAAATTTTAAGAAGAGATAAAAACACACTGTAAGAAATTATACCAGTAAACCATACTTTAATTTGCAAGCCAAACATTCATTGGATCCTTTGTAAAAGAAAAAGAAAATATGTGTCTATTTAAGATACTTCTTGCGGTTTTTTAAGCTTTCTCTAGACTATAGGTGGCCAAATGCCAACTTCTTGCGGGATAGAACTGAAAGAAAAAATATACGTGTATTCATGGGTATGTATATATTTTCTAGCTTCTTTTAAAATTTATTTTAATATCATTAGTACTTATTCAAACTCAGTTCACTAAATTATTGTAATAATACTTTAACGTCCAAGGACACCCCCTTCCCCTCATTGAGCTTAGGTTTAAAAGTAGTCCAAGGTCAAAAGACGATTTGAAAATAAATTTTATTTACAAGTATATTATATTTTATTGAACAAAAAAATCCAGTTTATTAATAATAACATATAATTAGGTCAGTGTTAATATTTTTGACTGACAAATCTGTTAAAAGTATTTTGCATGCATATGCTTTAAGGTAAGTGACTAAATGAATCAACTTAAATTTTGTCTTTGGTATTACTTTCACTAATAAATTCACAATTTTTTTATAGTGCTTTAAGAGGGTTTACATTATTTATCTTTAAGTACTTTCTTTTGATGAAAACACATTGTTTTTACGATACTATTTTTATATATGTTTGAATAGTTAAAAATAAACCTGTTTAGAAAAATAGGTGTATTCCAAATATTTATTCAGTACTGTGAGACATTTGGAGGTATCCGATATATTGTTTACGTGATTTTTTTTAATGATTTGATTATTTTAAATATCAAAATATATTTGAAGGCATATTAAAGCTACCGAATCTTTAGTTAGACTGTGTAACCATTTTAAAAGGTCATTCACGTTATTTTGTCTTTTTTATTTTCCAACCCTGAATGTATATTCAGTAGTAAAGAAGAAAAATAATATACATCGTCAAACCAGGTTGACGTACACACAATTTTTTTGTATACTTTTCGTAAAATTAAACACATACATGCACCCTCATTCCTTTTACAACATTTATTTTCTTCTTTACTGTAACTATAAAAATATTCGTTTCCGAACGACTTCTCCATAAACGAAAAGAAAAAGAACGTAATAAAACGCCAGTTTCCTGCAGGATTTGCTTCGTGTATGTGTGTTTTGGTTTCCTTCCGCCGTGTCTTAATATTTGTCCGGACTTCTTGCGTATACAATAATGCCAAAGATGATGATGGTAGAATTTAGGTGATGTGTATCTTTATTTACATGGAGCGAGGGTGAGAAACAATTTGGTAAATATCGCCTCAATACACTAGGCTTGAATTCGAACCTCGACATCCTTTTCACCTTTAAGCCAGAAAAAACAGGACTGACGCCTTTGTTCGAGTAC
>CABFOV010003911.1:34757-51498 GCA_902141375.1 Timema poppense | reverse complement strand
CCCCCCCCCCCCGTTTTTTGTTAATATAATTTACCCCCGCACCCACTAATTCAGAAAAATGTTTCACCGGAAATTAAGTCTGGTAAAGCAAAGAGAGGAGGGCTTACGCTTTTCCCCTGGTACGGACGGGGCCCGTTTGAGCTCCTGGTGGGCCTGCCCTGGGAAGATGATAGACAAAAATAATTTCAGTGCATCCTGTTGGACTACTCAGCTCGGCTCAAGAGCCCTAACAGTGTCTATGCAGGTGATGCAGCCAACCCTTCCTATAGAATTATTATTATTATTAGCACCGCGTCTTACTACCCGTTTGGGTTATACGCACTTACGCTAATGTTTAATGGTAGGGTGATTGTGAAATGAAATGGAGGATCTACAGTTTAACATGTAATCCGAACCACGGTGGAGGCCTGGCATTCCACACATTCACAAGATGTCTTGTCAGAGGTGAAGGAAGGGTTTGGTAATTAGATAAATCTTTGCCGGGACCAAGGATTGAACCCCGGCCGCCAGCACAGAAGTCTGACACTTTACCCCTAGACCGCCAGGTCACCCACCCTTCCTATAGAAGTAATGAGTTTATCTTTAACTACTATTTTCCGAACAGAGGGCTCCATAAGCCCAAGAATTACAAACTAACTTAACCTAAGACAAGTCTACCCATTTCCAGGATTCACTAGAAGAAAGGTTAAGATGCTTGACTTAGAACCAAGGTTCGGTTCAGGAAATAACCACGTTATAGAAGTATTCTTTCTAAAAAAAAATCGATAAAATTAATCCTCAAAAGTCCTGTTACTGCACCTTAAGTTTTATCAGTTAAAATTTTGTCATGGCCAAGACCTACTGGTATTATTGTTTACAATTACGTGCGTGTATGTATACCATATAATAATACAAAGTAATGAAATATTGAATTTCAGGCCCTGCCTGCAATCGAACCAGGACCTTCCGAGTATGTAGTTAGACCGTCTTATCAGGAACAGCTGTTATCATGTTGTAATACACATTCCGAATTCTTCAAGTACAATATTAGAAACTGCCTTTCGTATTATATCAATAAGTATAGTAATTTAAATGAATGAGAGAGAAAGGGGAGACTTTAGTTACGTCATCAGCTGTTAGAAGGAACAAAATAAAAAAAAGGTGTGTTTGTAGGAATGTCGTCTTACGTATCGGCTCCAAAAAGTACGGTCTCTTTTGCGAGGCGAGAATACGTACATCTCGTTCAACAAGTAGGAAAATAGTTTACCATGATTTAAAACCAATATTTTTCTTTGTAAGAGAGTGCATTACTTTACTCAAACGCTCAATCTAGACCATTATCTCCGAGCTACCATTTTTAAGCCCGCGGGCGCTTAAAGATACATATTCAACCCGTGCATTGAAATCACTCAATTAAGATCAAGTTGGAATACTCACCTCAAGATTAAGCTCCATGCAACAATATCCTTGGATACGAATCACAAAAAATGGGAGGGAATATTATGCAGTAACTAGAAACACACCAACACTTCTAAAGAAAAAAAAAGACGAAAGAAGATAAAAGTTAAGTCTTATAAATAAATTTAAAAAATCTTGCGATTTTGTTTCTACAACACAAACATTCACAGACACTTTATTAAATCAACAAACGCAGATGGTACATTAATATCCCGTACACACGCGCTAATTTTTATATACAAGGCGAAACGTAATAACGTACACGAATACGCGATACAAATTTACACGGCGTATTTACATATTAGCTTCCCCCACCGTAAAAAATAAAAACACTACGCCCAAATTCCTCTCTACAGCTATCTGCTAGCACACTACCAAAGTCAAAGTATAAGTTGCTACTGGGCTGACTGGATCTTGAAGCTGCCTGCTTTCAGACTGCGTGGTTGCCATGTCTCTCATCACTGCTCGTGATGCGCTTGGCAACCCTGATAAGCTTGGTTCACGATCGGTAAGAAGCTGGTTGAAACAACCGATTTCAATGTAAAGTTACTTCATGATATAAGATATTTTCCAGAAGGCCATAACTAACTACTACACTGCACACAAGCTATTTCATAATATAGCGTTGATTATTCACATAAGCAGGGGGCAGGAGAGGGGGGGGAGGGCGACTAGGGCTTAGTTATTGTCCTAGAAGCATTCTAACTACATTTAAATTTTAGTGTTTAAAAACCCCTATTTAAATTAAATTAGTTGATAATTATTTCTAAATATGCAATGGAGTAACATTTAAGTATTGTATCCAATAATTTGAAAATTTAAAAAAATATATAAACAACATAATCACTTTTATGGTTTAGTAACATTGATATTTAATCAAAAGATTTTGAAAATATTAAAAGTAAAGTATGGAAAGAAGGGATAATATTTTTGCACACAATCCTCTTTCCAGGCAAATGTTGGTTTATTACCTTGTAAATTACCATTGTTTTTAAATCAATAAAACTTCATCTTTTTGCTGCCTGTAGAGGCATGTTCGTTTGCAGTTGATGTGTCACATAAACTGATATAGTTTTATTGGTTTTGTTCATTTATCAGATTAAATCATAATAAAATGTGTTGTACATTCAGATTAAATCATAAGAAAATGTGCTATACAGTCGAATTATGGTGCATCAGTGATGTCAGACTGCATTCAGTTCAAATTCAACAAATGGGATGATAATCCTTGTGTTTTATGTGTATTGTTGGGCATACTGTTATTTAGTTTGGTGGATATTGTAGTGACAGATTTGGTTTATTAGAGGCTACTTATGCATTTATTTTGCATCATCAAAAGTTTGATACCCAAAAGGATCTTTTTCCTGGAGACTGGACATTGGAAATACCTCTTCAAGGTGATACACGGTGGTTAGCATTAGAGGATCTAGCAATAAAGAAGCAGCAGAAGCCAAGGGGCTACTAATCTAGTTTTTTAATTTCAACATTGTATTTGTTTTGTTGAAGATATTTTAGAACTAGCATATGGGTCATCCATGCTATTATTTTGAGCAAAAAGTTGTGGATAGTGTATTAAATTGATGGCATCCTCGGATACAGGCGGTTACAATGACGTTATTGACTCTGTATCTGTAAGACTGTGGGGGAACATGCTGTTAGGACAGCATTATTATATTTAGACCCTCTTCGGTGGTCATATGGTCTAAGGCAGGGGTCGGCAACCTTTAAGTCCTTATTGACTTATTAAATTATCAACGGTCATACAATCACCCATCGTTTCTACACCTTAGATTTATTCCTTAATATCAACCATCTTATATTTATTCATTTAAATCAACCTTCCTCATCCTTATGGATAAAATGTAATATAAATAAACTATATATTTTCATATTCAACTATTTCATTTCATTACAACACTACTGATTATGACCGATCAAGGTAATTTTAGTCAAACTCAAATATAATTTGAAAGTACTTGATATATAAGTGAGTTTATAAAACGCAAGGATCAACTTTTAATACCGATGTGGTTTTCTTATGCAATACACTAAAAATTAGCGTGAGATCGACTGGGTGATTGCTTTCGACCAGTTGCCAATCCCTGGTCCAATAATTCTCATTAGTACTTACCCATATAGCCTCGACGAGTAGTAAGATACAATGCTATCTATATATATAAAAGTGGGGGATTGAGGGGAAATAGGAATCGTAGGGAGAGTATGATGGAGAGCAAGTATGGTATGTAGGAAACATTCCACAAATGAGAACACGAAAGAGGTGGGAGTAGCAGATAACATCAAGTGTGTGAGTGAGAGTAGGATGAATGAGGAATAATGGTTAAAGAAAGAGGAAGTTGAATGCATTTTACTAATTTACCAGGGCACAGGCTGGAAAAAGTTGACAATAATGACGATAATTTAATAAAATACACATCAAACTCACATGTAAGATTATTTTTTTTATTGCCAAAACAATTTACTGTGGACGGAATGTAAGCACAGCCGACAGGTAAACGCTCTTAAAACACAACTAGTTTGCTACACTATGAGATCAACACTTGTCAATTGTACAGGCATGCCACACTTTAAGTACCAACATGGCACTTGGATTGTGTACATTTTACATTAAAAATAAACACAGGTACAGCTAGATAACTTTATTGGACCAATACAGTGTTCAGAACAAAACTAGAGGCAATGCAACAATAATGCTAATCAACGATTTCTCCAACCCTATTCCTTCCAATCCTCTGAAGTAAATGTGCACCAAGACAGTGTTAGTCGTTGCTCTGGGAAAGACGCATAAAGATGTGGAAAGTTGACTTCATATTAAATATTTCTTTATATTTTTTAATATTTGCCTTTGGAAACATTATGGCCAATATGTTATCAGGTTAAAGAACATTTTTAAAGTTCTTTGGTCAAGGCAAATATATTTTCTTAAGTGAGAGAACTTATTTCGGTGATTGAAATGTTATATCGTTAATTCACATTTAAATTAATACAATTGAACATATTTTGCCATTAAAATATCAATTTCACTAAAAGGTTTTTGTTTTAATTCATGAATATATTATTAATTAGAAAAATCTACAATTACTTTAAAATAGGTTTTAATAGCCATTTTAATGTTATAAGTAAAGATTTGTATAAACACGTCTCGATTTTAGTGTAGTTAGTTAACAAATACAGATACTTAAAAAAAAAATCGATATTAAGAAAATCAGTAATCTATTATCCAAAACCTTAGCTCAGTCGGTAGCGTATATGTGTATTGAGTTAAGGGTCCCGGGTTTAATTCCCAGCATGGCCAAAAAATTGATCATTGATGAAATTTAAGTTTATCCTTTCCCAGTGATGAATTAACGGCTGGGGATTGGATGTTATGCCTGTCCTAGTCTTATGTTATAAGGCATATGAAGCTATGACAGGCCGGTAGTGGTAAATATATGGTTTGAATAGAAACTGACCCAGGCCTAATGGCAGCGGTCTAAAGTGTGAACTGTGTTCCTCTTTTCAATCTGTAGGCTAGCTTAAGTCATTTGTTTCCATCACTCTTTTTCATGTCTTATTCCATACATAGAAAACACACCTCGGAAAAAACAATTTTATTTCAACTTGTACATTTTTTACCTAATCAACTCAAGTTGAAATGAATGGCATAAAATTGCTCTCTTTTATTCTGAACACTGCTTTGGACAATACAAAACCAGGAAAAATGGGTAATTATTAGGCTTATACAAATTCAACATTTTATATTATAAATCGAATTTAAGTCTTTGCTTATTAACTCAAATTAAATCTGTTATTGTGAAATAAAAATATTTTGAATCGAATATTTTAAAATGAAAATGTTTTGAATTGAATCTGAGTTTTAAACGTTATAAAATACTTGGCAAAATTATACATATTTTAATTTAGCCAAATATGAGTATAACCTTAATAGTTAGTAAGCTGCGTTGCTAAAATAAAATTGAGTCAAATATAATGGGCTTACTAAACCATGTTTAAATAATGAATTAATTACTAATATTATGAAATACACAAGTTTTTAAAGTTAAATAATAACTCTATCTTTAAAAGTTAAATTACACAAAAGATTGACTTTTGAAATCTAATTTCATATAATGGTCGGGGACTGGATGTTGTGCCTGTCCTAGTCTTAAGTTAAATTACAAGACGTATGAAGCTACGACAGGCCTAACAAGCCAGTAGTGGAAAATATATGACTTGGATAAAAAATTAACCCGCGCCACAGGTTGGAAACCGTAAAGGACGTAAACTAAATAATCCGAACATAGTATTTATTTGGATTTAAAATGTTTGAATCTCATAAACCTATTAAGATTTTTAATTGAATATGAATACTAATAAGATCCAGATTTTGGATTAAAATTTTGAGACTTTGTACAAGTTTAGTAACTATTAACTATATTCAAAATTTTGTAGCTTCGTACAAGTTATTATTAACAAGTAATTATTAACTGTATCTCTTACGAGATT
Organism: Timema poppense; assembly: GCA_902141375.1. Lineage (NCBI taxonomy): Eukaryota > Metazoa > Arthropoda > Insecta > Phasmatodea > Timematidae > Timema > Timema poppense. The sequence goes on along the minus strand of CABFOV010003911.1, from coordinate 45,558 downwards.
TATAAATACATGTGCACAGAAAGTGTGTGGACGGATTCTACAAGTTTACAAATAGATATATATAATGGATGGATTATGAGTTCTCAGGTGTATATCACAACTACACCATTAATACAATCTTACACTATGGCTAAGATACAAGATTCATTATTTTATATTTTGATATGTGTACCTCCACAGCAGTAGGCCATAAGTTATTCACTAGTTAACTTGGTATACTGTAGTACAATGTCATGTTATGTATGCATAGACTATCACAGTTATTTGTCATGATTCTATTGCCCTTTCAATGGACTATTATAATGTAGAGGTGTGCAAGTAATAATTTTCCCTTTCAAGTCAAGTTTGAATAGATTTCAAGAAACATAGAAAAATGTTTGTCTTAGAAATATTTAAAGTTGGAATTTTTTTAATGGGTTCATAACCAGAAACACTAATATATTTTTTATTGTGTAACTTTTTTGTAAAAAACGTTAAGGTCACACAAATGAAAGATTTTTGAAAAAAAAAATAGTATAGTTGTAGAAGCAATTATGTTTTATATTGGGGTTCTCTATTTGTTATTAAAAAATATTTTAATATTGACTAAAATAAATTAAAATCAGAGTTTTCAAGAGAAAATTGACAATTCTAAGTACCCAAATTTGTCAGGTTTATAAAAAAGAGTTGAGTTAAAACCAGAGTTTAAGACTATCCAAAATCGAATTGTTGAGTTCTCGCACACCCATGTTATTTAGATAGCCAAGATATTTACTAATATACTATTTTGTATTTTTTGAACTAGTTTCAACTACAACTAACTAAAATGTAATACAACCATTTACACATCTGGCTATAAAGAATCTTTTTAAAAAATTCTCTTTTATTTGCTACGCCATTTGATTGATTAAAAGTTAATCATAACTTTATTTTAGCCCATCCCCAAGGGCTGAAACCACATATAAATTAAATTAAATGTTTCTTCAAAAGGTACTATTTAGCTTGCCATCCAAATAAATTGATGAGTAAAATGTGTAAAATAATGTCATTACAGATGTTTTGAAGCTTATATTATTTGAATCCAAATCTTAAATTTACTTTTGAATCCCGAATATTAAAAATGTTAGTTAATATAAAATATTCAAAATTGAATTTAAAAAAATTTGTTTAAGGTTTGCTGCCAATGACAAATGTTATTTCACTTGAATTGTCTATTATGTCATAAACACTAAAGAGAACATTATTTTAGTAGAGATATCGAACTCGATTCTTAAATCTCAATGAAAGTACTGCCAACTACGCAAAACAGTTAAATTCAGAATGAGTTGTAATTGATTATCTTTCATATTAGTTTAGTTGCCATTATTTGATATGTATTTTGGTCCAATTAATGACCATATTTGGGAATTTTAAAAAAAACTTATGTTTTAGACAGTGGTTTATTACATTATTTTAAAATTAATAACAAATATATGACACGGGAAGGCTTTATTGTAGGTAAAAAATACATAGTTACTATTGTAATTCCTAATTATGATATTAATTATTTTCAATATGCTTTAATACATGGTGTTATGGATTATTTTCGTTTGTTAAAATTAAACATTAATTTGATTTTATTACTATTTATATTTTAAAATTTGTTGTTGTTGTTGTGCTATGAAGTTGAACATAAATTTTTTTACATGAGGTTTGATGATTTAAAAAATAATGAAATAGGAAATGTTCAAGAATCAAAATCGAGTATCGAAAAATCGAGGTTGAACTTAAAAAATCAGAATCAAGGAAAACCGGTATTGTGACCTTTCTACTTTTTAGTAGATTAATTAAAATGTTATATCAATAATTGTGTATTGGCTACTTTTTTGAGATTTTTTTACGAATCTCGAATATCATAGGATTCGAGGATCTAAGCGTCGCTTCTAAATGTAATATACGTATAAATATAGTCTAAAATTAAGGATGGGACCTCAAATCCTCAAGGATATTCAAAACTAGAGAAAATGTATGATTCAAAGCTAAAATCCTAAAAGATAGATTTTTTAGATTTTGCATGTGAAATTTGTTTTAGAGCTCTAATATTTCTTATTGGTGGTTCAGAACCATACATTCGAGATTTATAGGTAGTAAATTGGAGATTCAGATCCGTAAAATAGTGGATTCTATTCTATCCAACCCTAATTTTTTTTTCACAAGGCCAAAGCTTATTCTCCTTGAGGTTATCTTCCTGACATATCACTCACACTACAATACTTTAAAGTATTTTTCAAAATGTTTTCATTTGTTTGAAAAGTATCTTTTTGAACTCTTATTATATTCCTGGGGTGATCCCAATACAATTCTCCTCTTAATAATTAATTACATCTAGATATTTTTATTGTTTTTCGTACTTGTTTGTTTGATAAAAGCCATAAAGCCCCAAACATAAAAAAATTGTTTTGTGTTATGTCCTTTTTTTCACTTGTTTTTATCTTTCATTAATTTTTATCATATAATCAATTTTACTTTAAAAGATTTCCATTCCAGCTATGAAAATAGAAAATTGTTTATTTATTCTCACATGAACGGCAAAATATGAGAAGTAAATTAAAAAATGATAAAGCTCTATTTGTTGTGGAGCTTTGTGGTGAAAAGGGGCATAAATAACGCTACTGCAATCAATAAATTAGCACAAAAAGTTATGGCTAGCTTTTGGTAGTAGGCCCTCATCCTCGATACGGCACATGACTCGATATGCGCCCGGAGGAACAACATTCACACGGCGTAGGCCCGACCGTTCTTTATTCTCTCCCTGGTGTCTTCAACTATCTCTTCTTCCTCCTCCGCAACCTCCTCCGCGTCTCCGGCTCCGGAGAGTTTGAGCCTAACATCTAGACCTGTGTCTCTCAGCGGGGGCAGGAGTGATGACACAGGTAGACCCAAGCCTCTGATAAAAGACAAAACAGTGTAAGTAGGAGCTCAAAACATATTTTAAATCCTTGTTTTGGGTATTTAAATAATGTACAACTAAAGATGGGATCATTTAACCTTAAAGATATTTGAGACTAAAAATATATCGGATTCGAGATTAGATAAAAAATTATATATATGTTGGGGTTTTTCCAAAATTTTTGGTTGTAATTTGTTTTAGAGCCGCTTATTAGTGATTCAGCCCCAACATAATTATAGAAAAAACTCAACAATTAGAACTCAGATAATTAATTTAACACTTAACATATTATTGAAATAGTGAATACATTTTTAGTAAAAAAAAAAAGAGCAAACAATTAATTTCTATTTCCTACTATCCTGTTATATTCCTATTTCTCCTCATGTTTATAATTTTTTCCAAAATTCAAACTTGAATTTGAGATTCAGAGTTAAAATTAAGATTCAGATTTGTAAAATATTGGATTTGACCCATCTCTAAATACAACTTTTATTGAATTAAACATTGAAAGCAGGATTGAAGAACACAGCCAACATACCAGAAAATTTTAGGCCTAAGAGTTCTACCCCTGCATCAACAGAAAAAAATTGAGTTTTTTACTTTCTTCTACTGAATAAGGTGACTGATGTACCTCGAAAATTACATAATTATGTGTTTTAGGGGGTTTTAATTGTGCACTTTGAGGCCTAGAGTGTTCTGGTAAGTGTGTAAGTCTTGCCCTTCTATCTTCCTTTAAATTTTTAATTCAATACAGCCGTTTGGCGCCTTTTTCCTTTATTTACAACCTTACAACAAACAAACTCTGATACATGCTATAGTTGGTTCATAATATATTTGACCGTCAATGTCCCTTCAAAAGCTACAACAATAAAGTTCAATATTCATATGTTTGGTCAACTTGAAAAATAAGGTTAATTTATAACATCACCTGTAAAAGTGAGACATTATATTTTAGAGCAGAGGGTATGAATCTGTTTAAAGTAACATTTTGTTCACAGTAACTTTGATACTTTCTGAAAGTTTAAAAGTAACTAAAATAAACTTCGTTTTTATACATATGGCCAATATGGTCTGTCACTTCAACAAATGAATCAACATAGCTTGAATACATTCTTTACCAACTTCCATTTTACCGTTTTATGGTTTTGGTTTCCTCTTTTAGGAAGTTGCGTTGCAGGTTTAACACTCACTCCTGATGAGTTTCGATAGAATGAAACCGAGGTCGGGTGATTAGACAATAACAATAGATTTTCTTCAAGAGGCAGCCATTACTTCACTGTCTAGTGGCAACAATGTAAAGTGTGAACTGTGTTCTTATTTTTATTGAAAAATCCATATTGTGTTTGTCTTGTTTTTATGTGTATCTATTAAGAGTTGGGTCATATCCACTATCTTACAAATCCGAATCTTGGAAAAAATTATGAATATAAAAAGAAATATCAATATAAAAGAATAATAGATAGTACAAATAGTAACTAAATGTTAACATTCTTTCTTATAATCCATTCATTTTAACATTTATAAATTCAGTTAAGTGTTAAATTACTGGTCTGGGGTCTGCATGTTAAGTTTATCCTTTAATTATAATTGGTTATGAACCACCAATAAGTGGTATTAGAGCTCTAAAACAAATTTCATTTCGAAAATTGCAAATTTTATTAGATATAAAAGCTAAAAATTGAGCATCAATCTACTCTGTTGACCTGATGAAGCTGTCTGTGACAGTGAAAGCTTATCCTTAAAAATGTGTTTGTGTGTTTTTTAGTGTTCTATCTAGACAATTTCTACTCCAGTATCAGCAAGGCAAGTGTGGTGGCTATCCCTCCTAATTTAAACTAAATTTAATTTTTAAGGATGTGAGTCTCGAATCCTCTAATCTTCTTTAGAACCCAAGGATTTCGAGAGATTTGGGGATTCCATCTCTAGTTTATATCCACCTTTGCTCTACCTTCTTCCAAATATATACACATAAATACATTTTAATAACTTTTAAAGTACCAAAGAGTTCAGAGATAGTGTGAAACAACTACACTGATCAAATCTACCATAGCGGAGTTAAAAAACACCGTACCTGGCAATTTTGTCGATGGTGCTGGGAGGGATGTAGTAGGTAACGTTAGCACCAGGTGACAGCTTCCTAAATTCCTCCACGAGATGTTGGGCCGCCTTTAACTCTCCAGCAGACACGTGGTGCTCTACCATGAGAGCATAGACATCTCCTCGGCGCACAGCAGACTCCAAGTCTGCGTCTGAGCTCTGCAGCAGTTGGCGGCTCTGAGTGAGAGAGGACTCGTGGTCTCCTCGGTCATATAGCCTGTATGAATGCCAGAATGTTTGATATTAAAGAGGAAAGTCTAGTTTTCCATGTAAAGGTAAGATAAAGGCCTAGGAGAACATCCAATGTGAAAGGGTAAGCCCACATTTCATCAATGATACATTTTCGGCCATGGCGAAAATCGAACCCAAGACCCTTAGCTCAGTAAGCTAGTCATGTAACTGACTGAGCTAAGGTGTCGGATTCCTATAGCTACATTGGACATTATTGGGCATAATAATACCTTAAAAAAATTGTTTTTGAAACTCTAATAGGATTTTTTTTCACCCTCAAATTCATAATATTAAGAATTATAAGCAATGTTCGCTTCCTTTTATGTGTTTCTATCCACCTTTCCTGTACCCTTTTCCAAATATTACAAAACACCTCAAAAAGCAAAAAGAGGTTTACCTCGAAGAGATATAAATATTTCATCTACCTGCGAATATCGATGAATTTCTTAACTAGAGCCATGCGGGAGTTGAGCGTCTCCTCTGCCTTCTGATGTTTCATGGGGTCTCTCGGGTTGGTTACCTTGGCTAGACATCTGTTGGCCTCACCTAGGGCCCCCAGGGCTTTCTCATAGTTCTGATACTCATCCACCTCCACCTGCATGCCAACAATAAAATACACTTGCAGGTGGTAAACATACACATGTCATTTTACATCATCTTGGTTTAAAAAAGTTCTGACGCCCCTGGTCTGGATGTTATGTTTCTCCTATAGTTAGGTTATGTTGGAACTGAGCCACCAACAAGCAGTATGAAGCTCTAAATTAATTTCAATTCCAAATTTAGAAGAAAAAAAAAAAATTAATCTCAAATTCAATATTTTCTACAATCCTCAAAATTGCTTTTGGATTCGAGGAATTCAAGGGTTTAGTGATCCCATCCTTAGAATCTATTACAAAGCAAAAGGGGCAAACCATCCTTTACCCGAGGCCTTACCTGCGCACATGCTACATAGAAGTTGGCCAGAAGCTCAGGCGCTTTGCCCTTGCTGTAGAACGTGACAATGTTCCGAAGAACGTCTGGGTTGTTCTTCCAGTCCAAGGACTGAAGATAGTTGGCCGCCATCACGTAGATCTCCTTCTGACGCGAAACGTTGGCAAAGAAAACTATCTTCTCTGTGTCCCCTGACTTGAGAAGTGCTTTCATTGCCTTCACCTGTAGCCAAAACATGATTTTATAGGGTTGTGCGAAACTTCAAGTACTTGTAAAATTCAACTTTTATTTGGAGGGGAAAAAAATCTTGTTTTCACAGTTAAGACGCTGCACAAGTAAAATTTTCGAAGCTAAAATAAACATTTAATATTTAACCTGTGATATACATAGCAGCTTATAATGGAAATAATTGAACATAAATTTAGTGTTTTAGCCGTGAATATTTGTATTTAGATAATCTTCATTGAGTGCCAAAGCCAGAATTTTTTTCCGAGTGAAGTCAAAGCTGATAGTTTTTTTTTCTTTCAAAACAAGAAATCTCAAGACCTTACCTTGTTTCCAGCCTGAGTAAACTTCTTTGTAGCAAGGTGGTAGTTCCTTTGTGCCAAGGCGCTCTCTGCCACACTCTCCAGTACTCTGACCCTCAGACCCTCGTCACCTTCTCCTTTGACCATCGTCAACTTCTCCGCCAAGTCCTCTGTTACAGGGATGTCATGCTCCACGCACAGCGCCAAGGCCTCTTCATACTACACCAAACACAATTTAATTGCTTGGTAATATTGTTCGTATAAAAGCTGTCGGTGACTGCAGGCCAGCATTATAGCATTTGATTGAAAGTTATTATTTGTATGGTGGTTTGCTTTAGCTGTAGAATAAAAACACTGTAAAATGATACAAGGTAAGTGATAAGAATGATAGCAAAATTGGAAAGATAATTAGTTTAAACCTTGCTGTAAATAATCTTGTCCATTATTCTCCTTTAATTCAAACACTTGCTGTCATCTGCTCCTCCCATCTCTTTCTTGATCTCCCTTGTGGCCTTTTCTTTAAATACTTCATCTCCATCTCCATTACACGTCCATACCATCTCTATATTATAAGGATGTGCAAGTACTTGACCATTCGAGCTTGGGCAGAGTTTTGGCAGTGGTTCAAACTCAACAACTTTTACATAACTCCTACCGCCTTGCTAGGCCTGTTGTAACTTACAGTAGCCCCATAGCTTCTTTGGTGCTGACCGACAGTTCACAGCTGACTTCTGACGGCTTTGATAAGTTACCAGTCCAAATTATGTATTCCTACGCAGAGCCATATTATCTACAAAAACATGTGTTTAGCAGATGTCACTTCTGACAGTCAATATTTAGGTATATACCTAAATGTTGATTGTCAGAATTCAGCGCTTAACTGTCAGTCAGCACCAAAGAAGCCATGGGGCTGCTGTAATATATCTTATAATCTAACTTAAGACTAGAACAGGCACAACATCAAGTCCCCAGCCATCACTCTCTAAAAGGGTAATTCCATCAATGATACATTTTTCAGCCACACTGAAAATCGAACCAGAGACCCTCAGCTCAGTAGACATATATGCTACCAACTGAGTCCAGGTGTCAGATTGTACAAATTTATTTAGAAATATGATTGTGTGTGATCATAATTGTTTATAAAAAAATATGTAGTTAGTAAAAAATTACCGTTATGTTTATATTTGTTTTTTTCATGGACCTATTAAAAAAAACTAAAGCGAGATAATTTTAGTGTGAATACTACTCTATAATACTCGAATCTAAAAAAAACTTTATGTTTTCATTCAAACTCGACTCAAAGTGAAGAATGCTTACTCACACATCCCTACAAAACTACACTGTATTAATAAAACAATGTGAGAGTCCTAAGTGTACCTGCTTGCCCACAGCCAACAAGTCGACAGCCTTGTCAAACTGTTTGTTGTCAACAAAGAACTTGGCACATTTAGCAATGAGAACAGGGTCGGAGGTGGAGTTGAGGTCTAGGGCTATAAGCTGCAAGGCACTGTACTGCTGTGTCCTGAAACAAGACAACGGTACGGTATCTTTAACGTGCTATGGACTCGGCACAGAAGTGGCGCAAAGCACCACTGGACATCGAGGCCCAGGACAGTTTGTAGGTCGGTACCTAAAGAGCTGAAACAAGACACAAGAAAATATGTAAACTAGAACTGGAACGTTTAGCTACTATACTCCATGGCATCAGCCCGTAATCGAGTCATACCAACCAAGTTGCCACTATCTGTTGGCAAATATAGTGCTAACATCTGCGGATAGAGGGTGTAGCATAACAAACCCGTTAGCTCAGTTATAACAACATAAGGTTATAAAACCAAACATGAATTAATTTTTAAATAAAGATCGTTATGCAAAGAATATTCTAGAGTATTAGTAAATGTAGAGTAGCTAATATCGACAATAGGTCTCTTGCAATGGTCAAATGGGTGGACTGCAAAACACAACATTGTTCATGAATGCATTAAAGTAGATCAAGTAACTTTTTAAAATGTCAGCAAAGTATCTTCCTAAGGCAAACAGACTATATAAGGTGTACTGTATAATCCATGGTTCTCAAACGGTGGGCAGTAAGCCGATTTTTGGTGGGTTCCGAAAATTTGTCGCTCTAAAATTTCAAATTTGAGTTGCAATTCTGAAATGTTTAAAAAGTCTAAAGAGTTTATATCATTTTGTTCAACTTATATAAATTAATAGCAACCTGAATGCCAGGTCGAGGGCTTTGTGTAGCATGCCCGCCCTGTGGTACAGCAACACAGACTTCTCGGGGAGCGGGTGATCGCTCTGCTCGAAATATTGGGCAGCCTCTAGTTGCTCCCTGGGTCCTGCCAACAGAGCAAGGTTCCAGAGCCCCTCCTCCAGGCCATGCTCCTGGAAACACAACACAGTAATCAGAGGGAGAGAACTCCAGAAAGAGAAGATTCGACCTGGAAGGAATAGTTTCCATCACGACTGACTAGCGGGTGTGTTAAAAGGCCACTTTTTCATATGGAAAGCTAAGTCCAAAGGAAACGTGAAAAAAGCAAAGAAAAGCCGAAGGTGGCTCAAAAGAATAGTTTTTCTTACATTTACCTCATGTAGATTATATTGAAGCCAGGTATATTCTAAGATATTGAAAGTGATATCAAAGCTTGCTAAAGTGATATGTCCTAACATAGCTAGTGCCATTTTTTAACTTGAGGAAAGAAAATGGTGTAAAACTTGCTTAGTCCCTGAACAAAATGACCAACAGTTGACCGTCAGATAATGTAATCGACTGAATGATACCTATAAAATAATACTAATAAATAATAATATTATATTTGGAAGAAGGTACAGGAAAGGTGGATAGAAACATATAAAAGGGGGACAAACACAATATGGCCTTTACAATGAAAAGAAGAACACAGTTCACACTTTACGCTGCTGCCAATGGACAAAGAGGTAATGGATGTCTCTTAAAGAAAATTGATCGTCACCGCCCAATACACCGACCTAGGTTTCATTCTATCGGAACTCATCAGGGAGGAGTGTGAAACGCGCAACGCAACTTCCTAAAAGAGAAAACCAAAAAACACAAAAGAGGAAAAAAAAAAAAGGAAAATGGTAAAGAATAATAGAACACATAGATAGGAACAAATAAAAGGTATAACAAATAGGACAAACACAGGAAAAAGTTATCAATGTTGGTGAAAAAAATATTTTTGTATTCCCTAACTCAGGGGCTATAAGAAACAGCTAAAATGTATAATGTATTGACTAATGAGTAAGAAATCCTTAAAAGTAATTCTCCCTCTGTGAGAAAGGATTTTCAACCTTGACGGTAATTAAATCCAGATATATAAGCAAAGTTAACATAAGAAGGAGATCCGCGTAGCTGTATCAAACAATGTCCCCAGATTCGATATTTTTTGTGACAAGAAACCAAGCTCACCCTTCCCATTAAGAAGCAGTGATTTCTAAAATCACTGCAAAAATGTGAGAGTCAAATGAAAAGTGTTACCATAGTGTAATACATTAATGAATTTGTTGCTGTTTGTATAAAAAGTCACATATCATCCATCATCCAATGTATTTGTTCTGCTAGAACAGGTTTCATGTAGGATTGTGTCTCATACTTAAATGTTAATGAAAAAGTGAAAGTGAAATCATAAAATACAGGAGGATATGTTTTCATTGTTTTGCCATTATGAACCAACTGTACACATGAGATCATGTACAACAAAAATATGTCTACTATTCTATTTCCTTCTGGTGATGTTAGTAAGGTACTGAAGTTCAATCGTGGCCAAGGTTTACAGAGCTGATATTACCCTGGTGTTTACCCACCTTACATATCCTGACAGCATTCCCGTATGCCTGCGCTATGGTGAAGAAGTGGACCGCCTCCTGTATTCTCCCCTGGCTCTCATAGCGCCGCGCCAGATGGTAACACGCCGCCTTGTCGCCAGTTGTGCTCGCTACTTGGGCGGCCCTGGTCAGATCCTCTTGGAAACAAAGGATCCTCACCAGGGAGAAGTAATCGCCTGCCTTCTCATAGCACTCGATGGCTTCATCCATGCGGCCTGTACTCTCCATGTATTGGCCCCACCATTTGGTCAGCTGACTGGGG